>SGPL01000340.1:0-37485 GCA_004802705.1 Bondarzewia mesenterica | reverse complement strand
GTCGTCAAGCGCCCATATCATAGCCGCAAGGTCCACACTTCCTCTCTCCCTGACAGCCTCCCCGACATTCTTCTTCTCTCTTCTTTTCCTCCCTTTCTCCTCTCTCTACTCCCATTATCTGCTATCATCGTGATCCATCAGTACACAGATGTCTGACAAGCCAAATGTTATAATCCTCGGTCAGTCTTTCTCTCTCATCCCTCTTGAACCTTCCTGACGCGATGCATCCTTTCTTGCCAATCGGTGCTTGACAGGCGGTGTTAATGGGTATGCGCGAACCCTTGCGGCGTATCTGGTCCCCCTGGATGGAGAGTCTCTCGTATCTGTGAGTTTTCCATCTCTCATCGCGCTCCATCGCGCCATCTTGACCGGTGCTCGATAGAATCTGCGCATAATCGATAAGTATTCTGTAGCCCCACCCACAACGTACGTGGTCTTCACGGCACCCCGTGCCACTGCTCCCTCCTCATCCGCTCCACGCTTTTTCCGCCATTAGCTACATTGGATCCCAGTTTCCCAAAGTGCTCGCAAAACCCAACGTAGAATATAAGCAGGCCAACCTCACTATTGCAGGTACCCCATCCTCGCGATCGCTCCATCCTCCCATTGTCTGACTTTCCTTGTCAGCAACCGTCTCTAGTATTTTCGACCCACCGGAGGGTCAAGCTCCATACTCTTATGTATTCGATTTGACTGGCGATGTAATTCACAACCGTCCCGAGAAGGTACGGCCTCCTCGTGTCTCTCCCGCGTACACATCTGCCTCACCCGTCGCACGTCCCTAGATTCAGATTGGTCATACATGTAATGTTGCGCGGCTGATAGGCACTGAGGCTGCTAAGCGGAAGGTCAAGGCCTACGTCCGGATGCAGCTCCCGTGGTACGAATGCCCCGACAAGGGCACTCATGATGAGAAGGAAGATCCTAAACCCCTCGGTGTGATCGGCACCTGGTGGCATGAGACCTTGCGGATCCTAGGCGCGATCGAGGGGTGCGTCGTGCTCTCCTATGAGTCACAGAGGCGGGTGCTGACGGCTCTTGTACAGCCTTAATCTTGTCATTCTCCGATCGGGCCTGGTCTACGGGCCTTATTGCGACTTTGGAATGAGTGAGTCAATCCTCATACTCTCTTGGCGGACAACTTCGAGACCGTGATTGCAGTGGCCAATGTGCTCACCGTGGCTTCCGTTTACGGCTATATGAAAAAGCCTATGAAATCACTGTGAGGGCTGACTCCGTCTTGTGTGACTCGTGCGATCTGTTGAATCGGCTTTTCCGCAGCTGGAGTCCCGGGAAGAACGCGATGAACACCGTGCACGTTGACGATTTGGCGAGTACGCTTTGGGCATGCGCGGAGTGGATCGCGCCTATCGGTCGTGCGGAGGCAGACAAGATTGCGGGTGAGGAGATCTACTTTCGTAATGACAAGAGCAAGGTGGACGAGGTCCAGGGGATGCCGCCTGCCGATAAGAAGATCATTGCACCCTTGTTCAACCTGGTGAGCTCATCAACGTGTTGTCGATCAGGACATCTTGCGACCTTTGCTCTTTGAAGGTGGATGACAACGAGACCACCTTACACAAAGCGGGAGAGACGATGACGAGCTTGTTCGGGACGACCTTTGAATACTACAATTTCGTCACCAGTGCCGTTGCGCGGGTACGATGCGTCCGCTCGTTGTTCACATTCACATCGCTCATCCTCGCGTCCGCAGTTCCGTCTCGAGGAAATCGTAGAGGAGATCAACGAGACGCACGTCGGTGCGTGGGCGGAGATGCTGGCGAATTCCAAGCCGCCGTGCCCCAACACGCATCTGAGCGCCTACATGGACACATTTGCCCTGTCAAAACACTGCATGGCCTTCTCGAACGGGAAGATCAAGAAGACGCTCGGGATCACGCTGAAGAGACCGTACATGACCAAGGACGTGTTGAAGGACATCGTAGACAAGTGGATAGACGAGGGCAGCTGGCCGAAGCTCGACAACTGACCGTCTCGCGAGGATCTGTCTTTAGTAGGGCAGGCGGGATGTCGTCCCGCCTTGGTGTTTTTTCTTCTCTTTCTTTCTTTCTTTCTCTCTCTCTTTTTTCCATTCAACTTCAATCCTAGTCCATAATTTCACAGTGACTCTCTCCTCACTCCAATAGCACATTTTCTTCCCTCCCCCATCGACCCAACCCCACCCGCGATTAATCCCATCCCATCCGCTCCACTCTCGTCACGTCTCTTCCCCTACAAGTCCGTGTACCTAACCAGCTCAGTGCTTCCCGCTTATACCTTCAAAATCTCCTCCCCCACCCACTTCACGTGTTCGTACCCCATTGTTTTCTTTCTCCCTTTGGTGACTGTTGCTTTTTTTTTAAAAACACCTCTTCTCTCGCTGTTTCTCGCTGTTTCGTGCACGTACTTGGTTAGCAGTATGTAGTAGCGTATCACCGCCCCTTTTTTAATTTCCGCCCATTTCACGAATCAACACGTACCCATGAGTCGACCCGTTTAAAGGATATTCCTTCGTGAGTGCTCGTGTAGCTGTCATTCGATGCAGGCGGCAGAGCCTCGTCGACCATTGCAGTTTTCGAACTCGGATTGCGTAGCGAGTTACCTGCTGGTTACTCGGTGGAAAGGAATGTTGCC
Source organism: Bondarzewia mesenterica (assembly GCA_004802705.1). NCBI lineage: Eukaryota > Fungi > Basidiomycota > Agaricomycetes > Russulales > Bondarzewiaceae > Bondarzewia > Bondarzewia mesenterica. The sequence goes on along the minus strand of SGPL01000340.1, from coordinate 34,851 downwards.
GAGTTTTATGCTGGTGCCAGCAGGATATGGAATCACGTGGATTGGCGTTGAGTTCCCAATCTGGCAACCACCATGACTTTGGAATCTGGATATCTGGATGGAAGCCGACGGCGATTGCCTCATCCCACCGTCCCGTAGACTGGTGACCGAGTCTCTATGGGTAGTGACGGACAAGTCTAGTACTACGACATAGAACCGTCCCGTGCGATGGTCCTTCCCATGCAGCGAACTTCTCTCTTGGCTGCGGCGCTCTCACGGACACGGTTGAAAGCAGAAGAAACCAATACAATCAACGGGGACGTCCAAAAGACTACTGAAAACACTGAACAATAACATGATATATCTACAAGCCGAAGGCGACGGTCTGGCACCCGTATGTCGCGGTGATCACGCGCGCGTCCCCTTCTTCGCCCGCACCGGCCGCGACGTACACCGGCACGAAATGGTCCTCGCGCGGCTGCGAGGCGCGGAAGCCTGGATGGCGCGGCAGCGCCATCATCGCCTCCTTGCGCTTGGCCGGCTGCAGACAGATGTTTCTGGATGAAGTCGTGGGAAGGGGGGAGGGGAAAAGGTACGCACGTCTCGGATCGCCATCGCGTCGGTGACGGCGTCGTTGAAGGATAGGTGCAGTGGGCGTGCGGAGGCCGGGGTGAAGCTCGCAAGGTCGCCCAGGTTGTGGACCGTCAGTCCGCCAGAGAGAACGAGGATGCCTTCTTCCCTGTCGGACCAGAAATTCGACGAACGCATGAATGACTGCGGTTCGCACGGAAAAAAAAGGGGGAGGTTAGGTGACATACCGAAGTTTGGTGACGGCTTTGCCGAGGGCCCAATTTCGTTCGGGGCTGAGCGTGCCATCGATCGAGGCTTCGACGACGGGGATGTCGATCTCGTTCCCGAACATGAAGCGGAAGGGGACGAAGACGCCGTGATCCAAACCCGCAGTTGGATAGCCGCGACCGTCCATGCCGCGGGGCTCGTTCGTGTGCGAGGTGCGCGCGAGCAGTCCGGCCTGTGTATGACAAGAAGTGAGTATGACGCGGATGCAGGAGGGCAAGGCGGTGTGCGCACCTCTTTGAATAGTTGGACGGCACGCTGAGAGCGCGCGCTGTCGCCTCGCGATTTGAACGTCATCTTGTACTGCTCACTTTGGAAGCCGTAGTAATCCATGTGAAGCGGATTCTCGTCACCATAGTCCGTGACTAGATTCATCGATACCGCCGTCAACGTCGCACACGGCCGAGTCAGAGAACGAAGGACACACTGACCGACGGTTTCGCCTAGCGTCTCCCAGTGTGCGCTGAACACGAGAATGCCCTTTGGCTTGTACTTGCTGAGGAGTGCGGGCCCAAAGTCGCGCAGGAATTGGGCGAGGGGCCCACGGGGACCCGCGTGACCGAGGGCAGCACCCATGCGGCCGGCATTGCGACTGTCGGCGTCGTCTGGGAAATTGAGCAAGGGCGAGCCGTGACCGAAGAAGAAGGCGGGGATGCGTTCGGGTGTCGCGGGCAGCGCGTCGAGGGCCTTCCGCCATTCCTCGCGGGTCCGAGGGAGTGTGGGGGCTTCGGTGGATGCGTTGGTGCCCATGCTTCTGGTAAAGTTTATCGCGCGGAGGTGCGAGGATGCTTGGGAGACGATGCGGGTGACGGTAGCGGTGCGGAGGAGGATGCCCAGGACTAGGAAGGAGAGGGCGAAAAGGAGCAGACGCGGAGGGACGGCCAGAATGGAAATGAAAGGAGATCGAGAGCGGGGAGTGAGGAAGTGGAAGTGGGGGTATATAAACCAGACGGGATAAGGGTGGTGCGACTCATCATGTCGTTGAGGTGCTTATGCCCAGTCGTCCAGGCAAGGGCAGAGAAATTCGTTCTCTTTGTCAACCGCAGCCTCTTCTTATAAAACAATTACGCGTTCCTGCTGACTCTCCGCATTTTACACAACTCGTCTTACTCTCTTTCTCACGATTTCTGTAGTAAGTGCTCTCCTGTGCTCTCCTGAGACGTCCAAGTCTGAGTTTCTGGTCATCTCGAGCTCGTATCAATGTCTAATGGAAACCGTTCGACTGTTGGCGGGTGGCTTCGCGGGACCACAATACGCAAGAACGGCACTTCCACACCCAGTCAGACACGTTCCGTCACCCCCCAGGTTCAGAGTACGTCTACCACCATCTATGGAGGCGGCGTAAAGGATCCTTCAGGCAGGACGTCCGAATTCTATGTGCGTTTTTTCCTTGGTTGTGAGAAGTAGGCCTAAGATCTTGTGTAGTCTGCGGACGATCAGTGCCCAGTATGCAAGTCTGACCGATACTTGAACGCAAAGCTACGTCTCATGGTCGGAGCATGCTATCACAAAATGTCTGCTTCACTCTCCACCGCTCGCGTGCATTCTTGACGTTTGTCAACTCTCCTCTGTTATGTGCAGGTGCGAGTCCTGTATCGACCGCCTGTATACCCTCGGGCCAGGACCATGTCCATTTTGCGGCAAGATCTTGCGGAAGATCACATTTGTCCCACAAACATTTGAGGACCTCACTGTGGAAAAAGAAGTCGCAATTCGGCGGCAGATCGCCAAAGAGTAGGCACTCCCACGTTTGTCCCGTCCCCGTTCCTCACCTCTTTTCTGTGCAGGTTCAACAAGCGCAGGGAAGATTTCCCCGACCTCCGCTCCTACAACGATTATCTGGAAGAAGTGGAAGACATAAGTCAGTGCTTCTTCTTCGCGCATCATCTGGATGATCTTGATCCACGTCGTCTGGACCCGCTCTCACAGCTTTCAACCTCATAAACGACATCGACGTCCGTGAGACCGAGCAGCGCATCGCCAAATACCACAAAGACAACGCCGCCCTCATCGAGCGCAACCTGCACCGCGAAGAGGCCTACGCGCAAGCCCTGCGCGAGCAAGAAGACGCCGAACGCCGCGAGCGCCAGCTCCGTGCCGACGAGGCCCGCCAGGCTGACGAGGCCGAGCGCCAAGCGCGCGAAAACGAGCAGCAGGCTCTGATCGACTCGCTCGAACGCAGCGACACCGACGCCGGACGCCTCGTCGCCCGCTCCCGCGCCGAAGCCCTCAAGCGCGCTCAGGCCCGCACCGCCGCCGCCAATCAAGCGGTGCAGCAGAGCGCCGCGCTCCTCCTGCGCACGCGCGCGGCACAGAGCGCGGCGGTACCGGATGTGCCCCATGTGCCCCTGCAGGACGACTGGGACGCGTACGAGGACAAGTTCGTCATGCGTGATACCTATTACGACCCGGCGAGCGACGCCGTCCGGCGGGATCGGGAGGGTATCATGCGGGCGGGCGGCTATCGGGTGGAAGAGGCTTGGGAGCGTGCACTCAGGTGTGCGGTCGCGGGGCTAGATGTGCATCCGTTGGTTGGACTTAGTTCAGACGCTCCAGACGTAGATGTGGTTATGGCTTCTGCATAGATTTTTGTATTTGAACTTGTACATACGACTGTATCCATAGCTCAGCTTTTGTTCCTCAGTAATACCCAGGTCAGTCGATGCATCGACCATTCTTCGATGGCATAATCACCTTGCCCCAATTTTCTATTCCAAAATATCTGAATTACGCGCGCTTAATACGCTTGAAACATAATACATCGTCGTCTCCTCCGTACTGTACCGCAAGTGATAGAAACTGATATCGGGGTATTAACCAAGTCAACTAGAAAGTCGCCCACCACGAGGCGAATTGGAAACAAAAGTAACAAGAACTCAATAAACTTTGTCGCTCGTTACCACCCGTCTTGCTTGCTTCCCCTTCTGATCTAACGGATCCTCAAGGGGGAACCACAGGATCTGGTACTTGTCTTTCTTTCTGAAAGGCGAACGTCAAGACGGGGAAGGCTAGACGAATATTACCCGAGGACTCACATGAGATGCTTCTCATCAAACCTGAACAACTTCAACACCGACTTGGTGTCCATCTTACTCTCCCCTTCGTTGCGCTTCTGAGGCGCTTCTGGTTGTCTTGCCCTGTTTTCCCTCCGGTTCTCCTCCTCTCCTCTAGCCTCACACGTCTCCCCATCATCGTCGATGACAATCACGTCCGCCTGGCCTGCACGCATGCGTTTAACAGGTGTTTGGTCCTGACGCGTCGGTGAGTTGCTCGCGCGCCGCTTGCATTGCGCATCTCGAAACGGTTTCATCGCCTGCTGGAATAGCCGCGTCCCGTGCTGGCCCTTGCTGTCACCCTGATGCCCTCGGTCGGCCCCGCCTTGAGAGGCGCTGTTGAAGAAACGGGCGATGGCCTCCTTGCGCAAGTCCTCGGGTATGCGTCTATGCCACGTCGTTAGACATCATCGACAAATTTCCAAAAATGAGCATGCAAGCAGAAAGGGCGCGCACTTCGAAGGATCAAATATAAGCAGGTTTGTGCCGTTCTTGGTGATTTCATAACCAACTACCATCCGAGAATGACCTTCGTGCTGTAGCACAAGCGGCATTTGGTTCATCACAACGACTGGAGAACGACCACGCAGTGCGTCGTGAATGGTGCCCCCTTTCGGTTTCTCTGGCGGTATGAAGTAAGCTTTGATCCAGTCTGTCAGCGGCTTTGGACCTGAAACNGGACGCGATCCGTCAAGAAAGGGCTAATNGAAGAGGGAANAGTGNANTNCATNCCTGTTTTGCTAATATCAAAATCGGCCAGNTGTGCACTTCATCCNGNGCACTGNTTAGTCGTCGGGTCGNCACTTGNANTAACNAACACTCACGGAATTCCACGNTAGGTGAAAGCGACAAAGAGATCTGGAAGACGTAAGGTAAGCCAATCNCACTGTCGCTGACTAGTATATACCTGCTGTTCCGATCCACTTTTTCTTTTCTACCAGCTGATGTTCTAATCCACCAGCACCTTCTTCNTCGTAACCTGCATATCAAGAGTATCCGATGAACGCTCTCTCACCGATAGAACTTGATCATACCCTGTNGCCAAGCCTCTTCTATCAACNATTGCAAGTTCCGTACGCTGGGGTGTTGCGGCGTGTTGAGTAGAGCATAGTAATCTGGCTGGAACGACTGGTCCATAAGTGCCGTACATGCCATGACAAAATTCCGGTACCTGAATGGTTTCAATGCGAATAAAATCAGAATACCGAAAAATGACTTACCCGCAGCCCCAGCCAGAGTCCCAAGTCTCGTGGTGGATGTGGACCGTTCTATCGTAACAAAGCACCGCCCTCAATGTNGCATCTTTCTCGTGCGACGACGTCAAAGCACGCTTCAAGATCGGAATTAAACCTGTCGAAAGCACCCGATTACATACATATCGCTGAATCGAAGNAGGNGCACAAACCGGGCGTATAATTNNAAGGAGGCTCGACGTCTTGAGCCGGGTGCCAAAANGCATCCGTCGAGTTNTTCACGCGTCTGAGCAAGAAATTGGGCTTGGTAGCAGACTTTGNCTTCGAACTTGAAGAAGCGCGCTGGTCCGGTGAAGACACAGCTGCGGAGACTGTCAGATCTGTCCCGCAGTTGTGTGGGGCGTCTATGGAAAACGCACATGAGGAAGGACCCTCGCGAAGGTGTTGGTCATAATGTAGTTGCCTTCGCTCGAGGTCCATTTTATTCANATCGGCTTGACAAATTTGACAAATAAAGGACTCTCTGAATGAACATATGATGAATGAACGAGNTATCAGACTAATANCANAGAAAGAGNAACTGACGAAGCCTCTCTTCTAGAACTTGAAGTTCCAGNGCGCTTCGGCCTTTCTATGATNTCCACGTCGTCTGAGCCATCATCTATAACGATGACCGGGGGCATTGGACGACGATGATAAAGGTGGGAGTAAGTGAAGAGGTTAGAGGGATGGAACTTCCCTGCACCGACTCGAGTAGCTAGTCTTGGATGAAGGTGAATGTACTGCGGATCTCAGATTCAAGACCGCGCGTGACGCACCGAGCGTCGCGTCTCGGCGTACCCCGTGGCTGACGTAACCATGGGATACGCGCGTCCACTGCTGCAGTGGACGCTAGCCCGGACGTGAACGTGTACTTTTGCTCTTTCTTACTTTCTTCTACCTTCTTACCATGTCTAGGTCTTATGATCGCGGTACGGATTAATNAACATCTTCATTTGGACCCATCATATCACTCATTTTGTGTATTGCAGCCCTTACCGTCTTCTCACCTGATGGGCATCTGTTCCAAGTCAGCTTGAGCCGCGTTATATAGTGCAGTAACGGACACTGATTTTAATTCTCATCGCCGTAGGTAGAATATGCCTTAGAAGCTGTGCGGAAGGGTACTTGCGCTGTATGTATACACGCTGTTTCTTTCTTGATTGTGGTGACTTACTGCGTGAATTAAGGTCGGTGTGCGGGGCAAGGACGTTGTGGTTCTTGGTGTCGAGAAGAAGTCCGTATTGCAACTCCAGGATCCACGCACAGTGCGGAAAGTTGTCATGCTGGACGATCACATCTGTCTTGCCTTCGCCGGTGCGTCGTATAAGATAATTTCTTGCGCGCACACTCTGACGTACATTGTACTCTGCCAATACAGGACTGACGGCGGATGGCCGGGTACTTATCGATAAAGCACGAACGGAGTGTCAGAGCCACAGACTCACCGTAGAAGACCCTGTCACAGTTGAATACATTACACGACACATCGCAGGCATCCAACAGGTGAGTTCATTTTTAACCTTGGCTTTTCCAGTACTAAGCGATTCCCTGCGTAGCGCTATACCCAATCTGGGGGTGTTCGTCCCTTTGGTATCTCGACGCTGATCGTCGGCTTCGACCCCCATGACACCAGACCAAGACTTTACCAGACTGAACCCAGCGGGATTTTCAGTGCATGGAAGGTATGCAAATGGCTTTNCAATTTTACTTTGATGGACATTGTGGACTCATGCTATCTTAGGCAAATGCTATCGGCCGATCTTCAAAGACCGTCCGTGAATTTTTGGAGAAGAATCATAAAGACGATATGAGTCGGGAAGAAAGTATTAAGCTGACCGTGAAGAGTTTGTTGGAAGTCGTGCAGACAGGCGCGAAGAATATNGAGATTAGNGTGATGGAGAGNTACGGNAAAGTTACAGTGAGTACCAANTATNTATNNTGTTGAAAGATAACCTGATTTAGAGTGTAGAATCTTGACCTTGCTCAAATAGAAGCCATTGTCCAGGAGATCGAGCATGAAAAGGAAGCTGGTAAGCTGATTGCACTCGCCTTTCCTCTGCCACTCGCTGATACAGCACGTCGCAGAGGCGGAGAGGAAGCGTTCAAGACTGGCGGCGACAACCGCAGGCCAGGCGGCCATGACAACACGGGCATCCGAGGTTGGAGGATCAGGACAGTAATTGTACGACTTGTTTTGTTCATGTGCAGTCTTTCTCGTTTTGTATCGCAAGATATGATGTGCACGACGTATAAGAAGCTTAAGCCTGATCAGAGTAAATGGGCATGACAGACGTTCTCTGTGCCACAAGCAACAACTTTCAAGTGCATAGAACTTTAATTTGGCAGGACACGCATGAAATCGAATACCAAAACAGTTATGTACCCTAGACTAGGGCCTGGTGTCACGGGAAAGAACACGTCGCGCGCGCGCGCTTTCGTCTGGCAATTCGACCGTGACGACGTTCATGCCTTGTCGCGCTCAACTCGTGTAATTGCTGGTCTATTTCTCAATCCTTTGAAACGCCGAGCTAGTCTCGTAATATGTCTTCCTTTCGCACTACAGGCACCAAATACTCTGAGGCCGACGGCACGCTAGCGCCAAAACATGTTCTCTATTCAGAGATCTTGTCCGTGACTTCAGTCATGCGCAAGAATTCACGTTGGGCATCATCTAGTCAGACTTTCAACACTCGAGATTCTGCTCTGGCTAGCAACCTGGGTCTTAGAAGAAGCGGGACTCCTCGTCAGAGCTCTGTTAAGAAGGGNAGCTCGGAGGATGAACTTATGTCTGGATTTGAAGAGCTGAAGCGNATAGTCAGAAACGTGGAAGGTATGTAATGCNTCTACATGTCCAGGTATGATATTATNGGTCACTAAAGAAACAGCAATATGCGCTCACATTTTGTAGACATCGACAACATTCCATTAACGANTCTAATGGGCCCATTCTTTGCCATGATCCGCTCGCCGCTNTCCACTGGACCAATAACATCCGCTGCTCTCTCAGCCATCCACTCATTTTTTGTTTGCGGNCTGTTTTTCACAAANGCACCGTCCATTGATATAGCTCTTCAAGAACTCAGCTCCGCCGTTTCGCATTGCAAGTTCGAAGCTAGCGATTCCTCCGGCGACGAAGTGGTTCTNCTCCGTATCCTGACAGTTATCGAAGACTGTATGTGCGGTAGCGTAGGCGGCCTTCTTGGCGACGTCGAAGTGTGTGAGATGCTTGAGACTGTGCTGACTACCTGTGTGCAGATGAGGCTCAGCGGTCAGTCCTCATCAGTAACATATGCTTGTATGCATAAGATATTCATGTATATGTGTGCAGAGNCCCTACGTCGATCTGCCGAACTAACAATGCACTCGCTCGTGCGAACCGTGTTTTCGCGCCTTCATGCGCTGGACCCAGACGCGGAAGAGAAGAGGCTGCTCAATGCAGAAGAAACCACAGCTAGTGACGTCGATGTTGCAGCNTCTCCCACATCTATTACGCCCGCAGTGANTGCCGAAGGNAGTCAATCAGTTGTTCAGAATTTGGCAGATCGACAGCCGCAGCAAGTTGCTCCAAGATCTGAATGTAAGTTTTAANGATACGGNAGTCCGCCGGNGNCATGACTTATAGAGGATGCAGATGGCCTTCCGTCACTCGTAGAGCTTCTCCGGGTAATAATCAACATCCTTGATCCCAACGACCGTTTACATACAGACACCACCCGTCTNCTNTCGCTTGGTATCCTTAATGCCGCATTCGAGANATCAGGCCCCCGCCTGGGCGACTTCCCATCTTTACGCACATTGATCTTGGACCACGGTTGCAAATACCTCTTCCAGCTCGCCCGCTCCGAGAACCCTTCAATCCTTCAACTCGCCCTCCGCACAATCTCAGCCATGATGAATACCATGCGGAAGCACCTCAAACTCCAGCAGNAGTTGCTGCTAGCATTCACGATTGACCGACTGGCTCCTCCAGTATCTTCCGGCAAGGGTGGATCGAGATANAGNACACCGAATACCANAGGCATACCATTTTCTCCCCGTCCGGGAACACCGCAGTCTGCATCCCCTCTGCTCGAACCTGCTCCCGACGNTGAGCTCGAGAAGGACAGCCCAACACCAAATAAGCCTCATGTCCTTCCTGCAAAAGGGGAGACCCGTGATTTGCTGTTGGAAATGCTCAGCCAAATTTCAAGGCANCCAAGCTTCATGGTCGACCTTTACACCAACTACGATTGTGATATAAATTCAGANAATCTGTTTGAACGGCTGGTTGATCTCNTGACTAAGGTTCGAAAATCCACCGATTTCATCGTTCTGAGCTATTGTGATTGACTGCTTTGCACCGTGTATAGGGTGTCTACTCTAATTATTATCCAGACCCGTTGCAAAACAATCCTTTGAATTCTCAGTACCTGTGTTTGGATTTGCTTCTAACCTTTGTCAACCATATGGCAGCACGAGCTGAGAATGTTTGTACAGTCATCTCCTCCCCTATTTTTTTCGCCTACTGACGTNGATTCTCGCTCAGTCTGCCGCAACATGGCCATCNGTAAACCTCCCCGTCATGCTCTGCTCCATTTGGGTACTTATATTTATACCAACAGGANTACGTTTCTTCCACAGACCTCATGCAGAGCAAATCTACGAAGAAACTCGTCCTCACCGGTGCAGCTCGCTTTAACTCCAANCCAAAGTTAGGCCTCACTTTCCTCGAGGAGAACGGCCTCATNTATCACGACTTGTCGCCTGAGGTCTCTCGACCTCGGAGCCTGGCCACCTTCCTCAAATCTTGCGCACGGGTAGACAAGAAACTTCTTGGCGATTTCATCTCCAAGCCGGACCACACCGATCTCTTAAAAGCGTTCATCGGCCTCTTTGACTTCAGAAACGTGGGTTCTACTATACCGTGTTTTGATGGACATTGATGACAGCAATTCATAGAAACCTGTTGCGGAAGCTATGCGTGANGTTTTGGAGACCTTCCGACTNCCGGGTGAGTCACAGCAGATTGCTCGTATCACAGAGACGTTTGCGGAGATTTATTTCGCATCTGGACCTGGTAATTTCCTTTCATGAATCTCTCTGCTGTCTTTCAAATCANCTGCCGTTTTTTCCTTCTCTATAGCCGAGATCAAGTCTCAGGATGCTGTATACGTCCTGGCTTATTCNGTGATCATGCTTAACACCGATCTTCACAACCCACAAATCCGGGTGAGTNTGGTTTTCAGATAGATTCACCGGTTACTTCTTATCCGAACNTTGGGCGTCAGAAACGGATGACCATTGAGGAGTACCAACGCAATTTGAGAGGAGTCAATAATGGNTCTGACTTCACTTCTGAGTATTTGGTGAGGCGTGAGTGATTTTGAAAGTCTGATGCTTTCTCAACAACATCCTAGCAAGCAATATACGATTCCATCCGCAAGCGCGAAATCGTCATGCCCGAAGAACATACAGGTCAGCTGGGCTTCGAATTTGCATGGAAAGAGCTTTTGGCTCGCTCTCGAGTGTCAGGTAAGATAGGCCGTATCGTTCGCTTTGCACANACTTTCTTACATACGTTCCTAGGTGACCTCATGATATGCAACTCTTCCGCATTCGACAAAGAGATGTTCAAGTCTGTTTGGAAACCGGTNATNTCAGCAATTGCCTATGCCTTCATGACTTTCGACGACGACTATATCATCGAGCGTGCGATCGCAGGATTCCGTCAATGTGCGACGCTAGCAGGCCATTTCCGTCTGCCNGATGTCTTCGATTACGTCGTCGTGTCCTTGTCGCAGGCAACGAGCCTGCTATCAGATACCCTCCCGACCGAGGTNCCGATATACCCNGTTGTCGAGGTGGAGGGGCAATCCATCACGGTTTCGTCGCTATCTGTCAACTTCGGTGCTAACTTGAAGGGTCAACTGGCTGCCGTTGTTCTGTTCAATATAGTCAACGGGAATGGGAACGCTGTCCGTGAGGGGTGGACCCAGGTCTGTCAAAGCGCTTGNTCACTAAGGCCGGTGATTAATGTTGATGGGGATTCAGATCTTTGAGATGTTTCAAAACTTATTCATCCACTCTCTGCTTCCAACAAGGATGCTTCAGATGGAGGATTTCCTGGGAGGAGTCTCCATGATACCCCTTCGCGGGAGTAGCAATGCTCCACCCCGTCCGCGCGCCGAGGAGTGACGGTTTACTATCCACTCTGTCATCGTACTTGATGACGCCGTACGCTTCGTCGCAAGAGCCACATGTTCCGGATGCAACTGATACCGAGATTGAGAATACGCTCTGCACAATTGATTGTATCACGACATGCCGTTTGGACGAGCTGTATGCCCAGATCATGTAAGTGATACNCGATGCATCAAAACGCGCTCTTCGGTGCCAACTTAAATTCCTGCAGGCAACTTGATTTGGAACCGCTGACGGCAGCTCTTCGTTCTCTTGAAGCTCTTGCACATGAGCGGACTGTTGCCAGACTACAGCATGAATCGGACGATTTCGCATCTTCGTTCGACACCTCAGTGTCGCCCCANCAGGGCTCGTCACANACACTNCCTTACGACCCTGCCTCTGTATTTTTNTTGGAGACCATTGTCAGTGTAGTGTGCCAGACTCCTCAATACATCGAAGAACTATGGTGCGCGCTCACATTTCCTTTTTTTTTCCTAAACAAATCTACACGAGAACTAACTTGATACTCAGGCCTATTGTGTTTGAGCATCTCAGNGTCTTATTGACTGCTTCGACCCGGTACAGTGTGTTGCTAATAGAGCGTGCCGTTGTATCTCTGCTCCGCATATGTTTGATTCTAGCAACTAAGGTCTGTTGCATTTCTAATCGATTATGATGANCTATCCAATTCTGGTACAGCCTTCATTGCGCGATCAAATCTACATCTCGTTTGATCTTCTTGGAGGGCTTCCAGCAGCAGTTGCGAACTCCGTCGCCGAACAAATTGTCTCTGGCCTTGTTCTCGTTGTGCAAAATCACCGCGAAATCATCCAGTCAGTGTTTCTTCATACCAATATCTTCCTCGTTTTCCTCCTGACATTCGCGCCGCAGTTCACAAACGGAGTGGAACCTCGTTCTGGCCCTCGTACGCTCAACCGTGTCTCACCTTGAAGCAGCGCGCACGTCCTTCGAGCTGGTCCAGAGATTGATCGCTGATGGACCGGAGCAAACCGTCACGTTGGACAACATTCCTGGTCTGGTCGCTGTGTTGGACGATTTCTCTACAGCAGCCAGCATCGTTGTCGAGGTTGAGCAGCAGCATGCGAGGCGGCGTCCAAAATTGGACGCGTCGAGGTCAGTGGGGCAGTTTGGCGTTTTAATTTTTCTCTTCGCCAAGTGGCTAACCTCCACGCGATTGTGCTAGCTCGCCCGTAATTGATCGAGGAAGCAAAGCAGTCGATCTCCTGTTCGATCTCATGAAGCTTCTGCCTCGCCTTGTCGACACTACCAGTGAAAATCCGGATCCTCGTACGCCCGTCTTTCTTCACAATCCATACCCACTGCCAGATAATTGATCGTACACTCTGTAGGATTGCGCCAGATGCCGCTCACCATCCTCACAGCCCTCTCGCGCCAATCGACCAATGCCTCGCGCGAGATCCGGCATGCGGCGCTTTCGCAGTTGTCGCGCGCGGTGCTGGGGCCGCTCGTCCAGCCGGACGACGGTGAGCTGGACGAGCTATACGTACGCTTACTGTTTCCGCTACTCGACGCGCTCTTGGACGCGCCGAGGGGGCAGGACACGACGGAGATGCGCATACGCGCGGCGGCGTTACTGTGCAAGGCATTCATGCGGTTCGAAGTGCGCGAAGTGCCCGCCGGTGAGGAGGATCAGCAGGCGCGCGACGTGCGAGCGGTGTGGGTTCGTATTTTGGATGCGCTGGATAGACTGATGAATGCGGACAAGAGCGATCAGATGGTGCGCGCTTTTTTTCTGTTCCTTCCCCCCCACATACTAGTACTGACGTGGAGGTCCAGGCCGAAGCGGTACCCGAATCACTAAAAAAATGTTGTTTTGGTCATGAACGCCGCGGGCATGCTGGTACCCCCACCTGCGACATCGGATGACCCGCGAAGCGAGCGGCAAAAGTCACTATGGAGTGCGACGAAGGAGCGCATGGAGATGTTCCTGCCTGGATTCCTCACGTCTGTCATTCCAGAGCCTGTGCCCGAGCCCGAGCNNGNNCCNGCACCAGCACCGCCTTCTGAGCCTGCNGCACCTACGGAGNCGGAGGTTGTGGAAGCGTCATGAGTGTCGTAGTAGTCNTACNAGATACANANGGACAATGGGGTGCACGACCNTCAATGTGGATTGATTACACTCGNGTATCGTCGATACCTAGGCGAAGNATTTATTNATTCTTTCGATCGGTACTCGCTACAACAACCCAGCCTGACATACAGGAGTTACGGAACNACTGAAGCAAGGGTAGGAGGTGAGACTCGGTAATACANAAGTTGGACAGAGTCTAGAAGAATTTCATCTTCGAAGGCCTATACGGGCATGTCAATNATAGGTGAATGAATGTGGGCNATGAGNTGCATTGGCTCCTCACCTAAGACGGATGTAAAGCGAGGTCAGGATGACGAGAGGGGCGATAGTATACGCGATGAGGCGCACACCGTGGGCGCTGCTGCTTGTTGTCCACGTCGACCACGCGCCGCCGAAGTTGGCGGTGACGAAGACGAGGGGCAGGAGAATGTAGCCGGATAACCTGTGTAAAGGCGTGTCAGTGAGAGGNCGTTGGAAGTAGGCGCAAGGCTGCGAAAAAAAATACCTATGGTACTTCCAAAGCCTCTTCGCCTTGAGCCCACCGCCGAGGGCCGCACCATCGAACCAGACACTCGCAGCGCCAAAGGAGAACTGGACGACGAGCCAGGTGAGAGAAAGAAGGCCGAAAACCTGTGTAGCCAATCAGCACCGCGCGTCAGCCGAGATTCGTGATTGGTAGGGAGCGAAATATGAAATTCGGGGCGGATGTGCGGGGCGGACGAAAAGAGTAAGGCGGATGAGAAACGGGACGTACGCCATGCCACGTAGTGAAGTGAGGTGCGTCGTGGACGGACTTGTTCCAGATGATGGAGAGGGCGCCAAGGACGATGGTGGGCAGGCCGAAGATCATGGCGATTTGGTGTCGCTGAAGACCGGCGGCCTTTGTCGCGGGCTGAGACGTCGGCTGAAGGGTCAAGATGCCTGGCGACGGATCACCAAAGCGCCACGTCAGCTCGGGCGCTTGGCGAGGATTGTACAGTATGGTCTCACCAAGAGTGAAAGAGAAAATGGCAAGGCTTTGGAGTGTGGGGTGAAAGGCAAACCAGCCCAGGGCGGTGGGATTGTTGCTCAACACGATGAGCCATGTCATTGTGGTGAAAGTCTGCACAGGAGGTGTCTATTCAATGTCCCCTCCTTCAATGCAGAATGCGTTGAAGCTTACGGCTGCGGCAGTCTGTCGGCGCATGGTTCATCGTATGTTCGGACAAGTCCAGAATGTCGAAAAAGCTTACCATGGCGGCGTAGAGGGCGATGCCGTCCCCTCTCCTGCCCTCGGGCTTGATTAATTGTTCTTCGTTGCCCATAGTATCTGTCACTGATTCTGGTTGGTCTGTTGCAGTGGGAAGGGCTTGATAACCCTCGTCTGAAGCAGAAAGATGAGAAGGGGACATGACCAGTATGCCTGCGGGAGAGTTAGCAAACTGGGAACGGTGCTCACCAAGGTTCAAGAGGCATGGTAAACGCGCCTACAGGGAGAGTCGGATTTGGCAGGAGGATTGGATGGTGTAAGATGACGCTCGCAAGGTCATGATGAGAACATACGTCTCAGGATGGCAGGCGTTCCGAGTTTGCCGCTTACGCGCTGTCTCTGCCGAACACTGAAGCCGTCTAGCAGATAAAGGCAGATAATGTCATTTTTGAACTTGAGGGAAGAAGAACACCACATACAGAACCACTTCTTAGCGCGCTTTTGCCAGTTTGGACTCGCGGTCTGTCGGACGCGCTTCAGGCTGGTCCAGGCGATGATAATACCGCGTCCGATCACGTGTTCCGCTCTATGTCTCTTCGCTGCTGGCCTCCGTTAAAGTTCTGTTCCACCCATCCTCGCAGCCAGTCATAGCCCCCTTCCCTCTTTCCTACTACTCTTCTAGCGCAGGACGCCATACACGTAAATAAACAATTCTTCCTTGCCGCCACACGCTCGAATTCGTCTAGATCTACCCGTCATTGTTTCCTGGCGACCCTCTCGAAGTCTACCTAGTGACCCCCCTTGCGCCTTCGACGACACCCAGCATCAATTTCACCCACCCTGGCAATCCCGATCGTCCCTCAGTCTCACCCATATAAGCCTCCTTCAGTTCCTGGTCTCCCTTGTAACCGATCCATCCAACGCTTTCCCTGGCTACCTCTGCCATCGTGGGCTTGACAGCCTAAGCCCCGTAGAGCCCCAAGGCGCCGGCCGGTATCTCACTTACTCCGCCAATATAAAGGCATGGAAATTCCGGCTCTCTCTCCGAACACTGGACGCTCGTCCTCCCTGCCGACGTCCACGGCAAAATTCCGCTCTATGCTCTACGAGGCCGGACCGCGTCGAGACTCGGACGTCATGCTCATTAACGGCCCCATAACACCTCCACTGTCTCCCGGTCACAGCGACGAACTTGACGAGGACGCGACGGTCGAGTATGAAGAGCAGCAGCCATATCATGCGTCAGGCTTGGATTCATCGATCTCGCCTTCTCAGCCCGTCATTCATGTCGTCCACCACTCCGTTCATGGGACGGATCGAGATGTTTATATGGAGACAGAGGAACGCGATTTCCAGCAGCCATCTCTGACACCACCTCGGCCTCCATCGCGGCGATTGGACAACGAGCAGGAGCACTTGCATCCAACGTTGAAGCTGACTGACTTTGAGGTCAAAGGCACACTAGGTCAGTACTGTTGCTCGATCTGTCCTGGTTCGTCTTTTCGACGGTCTTTGCAGGTACTGGGACCTTTGGCCGCGTCCTGCTCGTCAAATTGCGGTTGAATCACGGATCGCGGTTTTCGAATTTCTTCGCCATGAAAGTGCTGCGAAAAACAGAGATCATACGATTGCGACAAGTCGAACATGTTAAGGCCGAGCGAAACATCCTTTCCCGTGTGCGACATCCCTTCATCGTCGATCTCTGCGCGACCTTCCAGGATAATCTGAACATCTACATGTTGCTTTCTTACGTCCCCGGTGGCGAACTCTTCACACATCTGCGCCGCACAGGACGTTTTACCGCCGACGTCACCCGGTTTTACCTCGCCACCATCGTTCTCGCCCTCAGATACCTCCATTCTTTCAACATCATTTATCGCGACCTCAAGCCTGAAAACCTGCTCCTCGACTCGAGAGGCTATCTCCGTCTCACAGATTTCGGATCGCGAAAGTCGTGGACGATCGTACGTGGACGTTGTGCGGCACGCCCGAGTACCTGGCGCCGGAGATCATCCAGTCGGACGGGCATGGAAAGCCGGCGGACTGGTGGGCCTGTGGGATTTTGGCGTATGAGATGATGGTCGGGTATCCCCCATTTTTCGACGAGAATGCTTATGGGATCTACGAGAAGATTTTGCGGGGGAAAGTCCATTGGCCGAGGGACATGGATACGCTCTCTCGAGAACTGATCAAGGGTTTCTTGCATCCAGACCGGAGTAAGCGACTGGGCAACCTAATCAATGGTTCGCAAGACGTGCTGGATCACGCGTGGTTCCGTGGCGTAGACTGGGACGCTTTGGAGCGGCGCGAGATTAGAGTGAGTCTTCTTGTGCATCGAAGATACTCATTGGATCTGATACGAACATACTATCACTAGGCCCCCATCGTCCCACATGTTACGTCTGTTGACGATATGCGCTACTTCACCCGCCTCCCTCTTCCACCGCCCGACGAGGTACCGGGCCTCGTCAGAGATGAATACTCTCCACCCCCGCACCAAGGGTTCGACGTCGTCGGTTTCCAATTCACCGAATTTTGATCTGTCTCTCGTTATTTATCGCGTCCCCCGCCCTTCCTTATCTTCCTTCTCTGTCAGCCTCAGTCCCGCACATCCATGCCATAGAGTCATCCCTAATCCAACAACGTACTCCCAATCGAACCGCTCGCTTCGTTCATCATTTTCGTTTCTTTTGCATCCCACGCACGCATACGCGACTACTAGCACTTGGCTAATGTATACCTTGTGAACTAGGAGCTGTATTTCTTTGAATTTTCTGCCGCGGTCTGCCCACTAGCCATTTTAATCCCCCCCTTTTCTTTTTGATTGTACAATCCATGGCTCGGCTGGCTGCCATCTTGTAATCCATCTATCTGTCATCTCCCTCATTCGTTCATTCTTTGTTTTCTTCTATATATCTTGTCGTCGACTCGACTCTCAGTGATAGTCACTGGACCTGGCGTGCATTTTGTATCTGCGAATTCTCTCTCTCTTTTTTTGACGTTTTCTCGGTCTGTTTTTTTGCCCCTCCTCTCTGTACGTTCCTGTGCATAGTTCCCCCCTCTCGCTATCTTGTAATAAATAAATGTTATTGCTGTTCCTCACTGCATGTCATTTTGTTGTGCCGCCGGTATGCGGTACGTGCGGTAGCGTCACGAGACATTCCGAATTTGGCTTTTGTCATATTTTCCGCACTTACCACGGTGACTTGACCATGGCGCGCAGACGCAAGAACAGGACGCATCTCAAGGGCGCCGCACAGGCCTCTTCGTCGGGCGCGGACAATGTCCCAAAGTCGTTCATCATCAAGCACGGCCAGGTCGGGCATTCCCTCACGCAGCTGACGCGCGATGTGCGCAAAGTCATGGAGCCCAACACCGCCAGCCGACTGAGGGTCAGTCGACATCTCTTTTCTCCCCTATTTCTCTCTTTTTTCTTTCGTGTGGATGACGTGCTGATGGGATCTTGGAAGTGAAGGAACGCGCGCGCAACAAGCTGAAGGATTTCTTGACGATGGCGCCCGCGCTGCACGTAACACACTTGCTCGCCTTCACGCTGACGGACGTCGCGCCCTCGATGCGGATTGTCCGTCTTTCGAATGGGCCCTCGCTCAGCTTCCGCGTCGAGAGGTACAGTCTCATCAAGGACATTCAACATTCCTCGAAGCATTCAAAAAGTCAAGGCATGGTAGAATATCTCAGCCCGCCACTCGTGCGTGTCTCTTTTCCCTCCCTCTTGAGCACATGCTCAACTTTCTTAAACACCTAAATTAAAATTTCAGCTCGTCCTAGCCTCCTTCCCCCCGCCCTCCCCAACGACTCCACCACACCTCCCGTTGATTATGAAAACCTTCCAAACGCTCTTCCCCCCACTCTCTCCACACACGCTCACCCTCTCCTCCGCACGCCGCATCGTCCTCGTCGCTTACAACGCCGAACGCGGCACCATCGACTTCCGGCACTATCGCATCACCGTCAAGCCGTACGGCGTCTCCAAGCGCGTCCGGCGCGTGCTCGAGGCCGACGACGTCCTCGATCTCGGTAACGAGCGCGATGTCGCTGATTTTGTCCTTCGCCGGCGTGGAGAGGGTGATGCTGCATCTGGGTATGAGAGCGCTGCGTCTACGGCAAGTTCGGTTGCGGGTGACGACGGCGATGCCGTGTCGCTTGCAGATGATTATGTGGGGAGGAACAATAGGAAGGGGCAGAAGAAGGCGGTCAAGTTGGATGAAATTGGGCCTCGGATGGAGTTGAGGTTGGTTAAGATCACTGAGGGCGTGCCCGGGAAGGAGGGAAACGTCATATATCACGAGTTCGGTGAGTTTTTTCTCATTCGCATCTCTCTGAGTCAATTTTTTTTTCTTCATCTTTTTAATTTCCCTTTGCTTCTTCTCTGGTACAGTTAAGAAAACGAAGGCGGAGATCTCCGTACAAAGGCAGCCCACGCTGCCAAAGAAAAAACTGCGCAGGGAGCGGAGGGAAGAACAAGAGCGGAATGTGCAGCGGAAGAAGGTGACGGGTCAAGAGACCGGAGTGGATGAAGAGGAGGAGGATGAAGTAGAAGGCGACGAGGAAGAGCTGGAAGACGATGGTGGTTGGGATGAAGATGAGGAGATTAGCGAGGGCGAGGAGAGCGAGGACGATGCACAAGAGGGATCGGACAAAGAGGACAGCGATGATGAGCCTGAACGTCCACCCGCCAAAAAAGTGAAGACTAAAAGCAATCGGCGGTAGTTCTATATGTCTTACTGTATTTCTAATGCCGCTCTATCATCTTTCCAAGCACGGTTGTTTTGTAGACATCTATCAAAACGGAGAGGTGAATTAAGGACGGACATAAGTAGTGAATACAGTCGCGAGAGGCTACGAATCGGCTTTCGTTGGAGGCTGAGACGGAGCGGGGGAAGGTGTAGTGATCGACTGGAACAGCGAGCCAGCCCATCTATCCACGAAGCGGCCGGCGCGCATTTTCACTCCTTCCCAACTGTCGAGGGCAGGACGAACGTCGAGAAAGAAGGACACGTTGGAGGCGCCCGGTGCTGGACTGCGACCAGAATAAAAAATCGATGATATAGCGGACGCGAGTGCCGCAACGGTCAACCACCCAGTCATGTCGGTCAAAGGGCGGCGCATACCTGAACAGAACGCACGCAGAAATATAAGGAAACGCAGAGAGTGGAGACAAAAACGAGGCTTACCCCATGAGCGTCTTGAATCGTGCTCTCGGGCTCATGTCGCGCGGTCTGCCCTTGAAACTGATCAACTGGACCCCACCACACGCGTCACTGCCGCGACCTGCCTCCCATCCGAGGATCTGCCCCCACGCGCGTTCGTTGACGGCGTTGTGGATCGGGACGACGACCTTCATGTCGGTCGCCTGCGGGTTGTGGTTTTTGCGCGCCATGGCGGCGAAGAACTGTGCTTCAGACGGGTATACCCATTTTTCGCTGTCATTGCGTGGGATTGACGAGGTTTCGCGGGAGGTGGAGAGAGACGGGGCTGGAGTTGGTGCGTTGGCGGTGAGAGTGTCGGAGGAGTGGGGGAGGATGCTTGACCAAGTCGAACGGGCGGTGTGGTCAACGGGGCATGTGTCTGCACCAGAACTTGTTGTTGGGTGGGGTACTGGGCATGTTTGTTGGGAGACGGAGGAGTGGTCGACGGGACACTTGTCGGCCATTGGGATATTGATTTGAGCTCGCAAAGGCAGAGAGCGGACGTGTTTCCCAAAATAGCAATCGGCAAGAAGACCGGCTATATGTTTGCCTGAATCATGCTACCGTCAACGACGAGCCATTTCCCCACTCTTGCAATGGACCACCTGATATTACACCCACCCGCCGTATATAATCGCCTTTGTGTATCATATCACTCCCCCTTCATACCATCATCATGCCCTCTTTAGAACCCGTCTTCTCTACGCCTCTCACCAGGCTCTTCAACATTAACCACCCCGTCATGCTCGCCGGTAATTCAAATATCGGTTTCAACTGGTGTGGAGTCGATACTCACATCTCCTATGCTAGGCATGAACGTGGCCGCTGGGCCTAAGCTGGCGGCAGCTGTCACCAACGCAGGTAATGCGCCATATCTATTAGGAGAGCAGACCAGCCATTCAAAATGTATCCCAAACTAGGCGGCATTGGCGTCATCGGTGGTGTCCGTCAAAGCCCCAAGTTCCTCCAGGATTCTATTGATGAGCTCAAGAGCCATCTGGAGGATAAGAACGCGCCATTTGGCATAGACCTCCTCATCCCTCAGGTCGGAGGAAGTGCACGCAAGACAAATGTGCGCCCTCCCAGTCAATTCATAAGAAAACCGGTATATTGAAAGATACATCTGCAGTATGACTATACGAAAGGTCAGCTTCCAGAGCTCACAGATGTCATCATCAAAAGCAAAACTGCGCTCTTCGTCTGTGCCGTTGGTGTACCCCCGAAAGAAATGGTCGACAAGCTCCATGCAGCAGGGATTCCGGTCATGAAGTATGTCCGCTTCCTTACTAATGCAGGTCATCGTCATTCATGTCCTATTTCCCGCTTAGCATGATAGGGCATCCAAAGGTAAGCGGCCAACTCGAAAACAATAGTCTCACCTAACACCAATCATTCAGCACGTCAAGAAGGCGCTCGCCCAAGGTATGCCCCCGCTCCCACAATCACCATCCGCCCGTCTCACCGGTCCTTGAAATTTAGGTGTCGACATCATCTGCGCCCAAGGCGGCGAGGGCGGAGGTCACACCGGCGATACGCCCTTCTCCATTCTCATCCCCGCCGTCGTGGACCTCTGCAAGGACGCGATCAGTCCCCTGACCGGCGAGCCGGTCATCGTCGTCGCGGCAGGGGGCATCGCGGACGGACGCGGTCTCGCCGTTTCCCTCGCTTACGGCGCCTCGGGCGTGTGGGTCGGTACGCGCTTCGTTGCGAGCGAGGAGGCCGGCGCTCCCCCAATCCACAAGCAGCTCGTGGTCTCTGCGGGGTACGACGATACAGTACGGACGCTGATTTATTCTGGGAGGCCGATGAGCGTGCGCAAGACGGACTACGTCCGTGACTGGTGAGTTGGTACAAATTCCGGTTCACGGTTGGCCCGCTGAAAAAAAAGGGTGAAAAGGGAGGAGAATCGCCACGATGAGATCCGGAAGCTGACTTTGGAGGGCAAGATTCCGCATGAAGTAGAACTCGAATCGCATCCAGAGAAGTCCGCGGCGGGCAGGATGTGTAAGCGTCATGCTTTCCGATTTAACCGATCAGATACTGAAGCCTAGTATGTTGACATTGCAGGGTTAATGGGTCGTGTCGCGGGTTCCGTCAATGTAAGCCCTTACTCAGAACTCTATATATGATGTAGACTCTCACACTGCCGACAGGAAATCAAACCTGCAAAGGATATGTGCGTACCTCTCTTTTCCTCTCGGACACGAACTGACTGTTGTACACGTCTTCAGTGTTGATGAACTCGTTTCCACGGCAGCCAAAAGTCTCGCGTCCGCGAACGGCTACGTTCAGTCTCCGAAGGCGAAGCTATAGTTGCTCTTCTGATCAGCATGCGGAGGGTTGGGACATTTTGGGTTTCATACATACGACATGTCTTCTGTACACGAGGCCCACAATGGTCACATTCAATATATCCTGGGTATTAATGGGGCACTTTCTCGTCAGTTACAGGGTGGCACAATTCTCTCACTAGTCGTCCTCCATCAGCTCAGCGAGTTCCCTATCCTCTTCCTCCGTCATCGTCCAACCGCTGTTTGATGAGGATGAAGGTGGTTTTGCAACTGGGATTTCCTTTTTCTCCTCCGCAACAGGCTTCGGAGGGACGATCAGCTCTGCCAGCACAATCAGCAGCAGCCACAATATTATAACACAGAATTTGCGTAACTCACCAGCCAATTTCCATTTCCTAATCGTCCCATCCAGGCTGGCACTCAGGATCCACACCTCCTTCCCCAACCCGTCCTTCCGCTTTCGCAACCAAACGCGTAGATGCGTCACGTCGTGCCAATGCCCTTCGACTTCGCGGATGAACTCGGGCTCTTCGAGCGATGAGATGTCGTACACGCGGATCACGTCGCCGCTCGCTCCCAACAAGTATGGAAACGCGTCTGCGTCGAGTTGAGGGTGGAGGGGGGAGGGGAAGGACGGCTTTGAAGCCGGTCGCATGCGTGATCGAGGGAAATGGTTTTGGTTGCTTTTGGTTGGACGGTGGTGGGGGATATGGATGGATTTGGATTGTTTCGTCGGAAGACGCTAAAGCACCGAGGAAGAGTTAAATTTGAAAGCATCTAGCATAGGTTGGTGCGTCTGTACGCACCTGTCCACAGATTACCGTGTCCGTATATAAGCTCGTTTATTCTCGTTCGATGGTAAGCCAAGTCATCACGCAAGGTGCTCCGCCATATTGGCCGATCTCCGCCTTCTTTTTTCAAATCCCACGCCTTGATCACGCCCATGGTGTCCGCGGTGAACAAGACGGGGGAGAGCTCCGTGTGGGAGTCTGAAGAAGTCGGGATGTACGCATCCAAAGACTCAACTGGCCGCGTGTGTGATGATATTGAGCCTAGCGCCGGAAGCTTCTCGGGAGAAGTGGGGGAAGACAGGTCCCTAGATCGAAAATATCAGCACACGTATGACAACAGGTCAAAGAAGTGAAAGACGCACCAGAATCGGACGGCTTTATCTGAGCTCCCTGATATCAGGAGATTGAGAGATGGTATCACGAACAGGACCTTGACAAAGTCCGAGTGTGCTGGCGTCGACGAGATCAACTTTCTCGTCTTCAAACACGGATGAGGATGTTGGATGATCCATCAATAGACGTGAGACAAGGACTCACGTCGGTGTCCCACAGTTTGATGGTCTTATGTTGCATGCATCAGACACGCGTGGAAACGCACTGCGAGAACCGTTCGCACCTGATCCCAAGAGCCTGTGATCAATATTTTTTCGTCCCCCGATCCGGGGACTTTGTCGCACAGCGCGACGCACGTAACGGGTCCTGAATGACCCTTGTAAATCTGCACCGTCTTGCCTGTCTAGCACAAGAAAAGAATGCATAAATCGATGCACGAGTACTCATGACGCTTTCGTACTACCGCTCACCTCCAGGTTAATCTTACGGGCTACTGCCGTGTTCTCTGCAATCCAAGCATAATCCCCGCGTATCTTGATATCTATGGGAACGCCTGGCAGGGTAATCGGCTCTCCCACGTCTTTGTTCTTTTCCGCCTTTTGTTTCCTTGCCTATGCATCAAAGGAAGGTCAAAGAGCGCTGTAAGGCAAGAAATACAAGGACAGCACCTCTTCCAAGAGCAGCTCGGCTTCGGCTCGAAGAAATTCAGCCGATTTGAGATTGTTCTTGATTGGGCCGTTGGACATCATAGTCAAGTGCTTGAGGTGAGAACAACAAACCAAGAAAACAAATTCCAGGCTGTCACTGTACCACTACACAATCAGAATATTCAAGCGCCGCTTCAATTTGGTCGAGTCAGGTTGGTCATCGCCTATAAAATACGCTTGCTGCGCTGAACTGCGCACCGAAGCACCCAATTCCCCACTCGTACTCCCCTGCAAGCGCTTTTACAGATTTAACCATCCTCCTGCCTTTTCCACGTTCTGCACGTCGACTTCTGGAGACGCCCGTCACTTCTATTTCCGTCATCGCCGTTATACCATCGGACCAATCCAAGTTTGCACACACTATGAATACCCCCAACGATCACGTTGATAGCGCAGACAATGCGCTGATCCCAAATGCCCCCTCCACGACCGCAGCTACCGCCGGACCTAGCCCCGAATGGTTGGCGGGCATCCGTCGAGTTAATAAAATCGACAAGCCTACGTCTAAGGGTCCTACGTCCCCCATCTCGCCCCCCATCTCGCCCACCACCCTGCGCGCGGCAGCGGCTGAGACATTCACTCGGCCGTCGGCCGTTGCATCAAGTGGTTTCAATCTCATGAGCGACGCGTTCACCGTCGTGGATAATGTCATTACGATTAGGGTGTCGGACGGGGATAGCACGAAGCGTCCTCCTTCGACCGAGGTCGATATCGATGGCGAAGAGTTCTCCGTTTATAGGCTAGTCGAGCTCGATAATACTGCATCCGTTCGTTGGCGGGAAACCCTCGGAGAGTTGTTATCTCAACAGGCTTTTAAGAAAGGGCAGCCCGGTGAGTTTTCCTTATAATTCTTCAAGGATGAGATAAATTGTGTACTCATGCTCTCTATTATAGTTGATGGCCCACAGTGGAAACTGCGTAAATTTCCTAAAGGATATGCATTGTTTGTGCATTTGAGTGGTGATGTAGCAGATCCTTATAATGCAAGGCATGATTATTATCTTTATGGTAAGTATGTTATCATTGAGGGGTGTTTATGTTAAATTGATTGTGCTTTTAGGATCTTTTACTNATAAAGTACCTCCCTTTCGATCTCCAAATGAGTTTATACTTCATGCAAAGTGGCTGATAGAGGGCATGCCTNTGAACATCAATACTGGTAGCTCTGATTGCCTTTGCACTTATTGCAGTGGAGTCCCTCAGAGAGAGATTACAGCAATGCTTGATAGGGGAGAGGTGGTGGTACATAAAGATGATGCTCAAAGTGGAAACAAGAGGGTAAAGTGAGGCTTCTGAAGAANTGATCAAGATGAATAATTATATTCAGCTGTAGTGGGTTTACTTATAATGTATGTTTTTTTTTTTCTTTTTTTGACTTATTTATTTGATTGGTTAGCACATACCAATATTATGCATATCTTTTTGATTGATTTTGATTTATTTATATTTTATTAGTTTATTTCAACTTTGTTACTTATCAGTNAAGGNGCAGCAAATCAAGCTAAATCTTAAGACAAGNCCTTTAAAGGTGGGAGGTNGTGTTAAGAACGNGTACATCACATGACCTGGCCATTTCATTTTTATTATCACGTGCTACATTCTCAGGACATAAGGACCCTTTTATATGCAGAGTNGACATATCGACTCCTTTTCTCTTATNATNATGTGGACAGACTTATTGTTATAATTCTACTTNTTATCTTGTGCATTGCTAAGTCGTACTCGGACAGTACGGACATATCATTATCTNACTTATTCACTGATACTTTTTGTTTNTATTTATAGTACAATACTCTTTACTGATCAGTCAGCCTTATACTTATTGATCTCTTTCGACTTACTCATCCNTCTCTTACTCATTATCATTTGATTACTGATCACTCAGCCTTACACTGACTGATCTACTTAGCTTACTGATCAGCTTGTATTATAGTGACTGATCTCTATTAGTNTCAGGGCTCAGCCTAAGCCTAACTCNAAATAATCACTAAAAGAAGATGTTGAGGTTTATTGTGGTGAAGTTTCACTGCACAGGGCTTTGCACTCACAAGCTGTGGNNAATTCNTAAGTTAATATAACAACTCAACTAAAGAGTAAGTACAAAGGCGGGCTTACCTGTGGCGAATTCTCAAGTGCTAAAAACTAAGAAATCACAAGTGCTGTGCTGTAATATAAATACGTAAGTATGCTTAGGGCAGGTCTAGTGAACCTTACCTACTAAGCAGTGTGTCCGTACATCAGTCAGCCAACTCAGNNTATCAGTAAGNAAGGCCGAGTGTGCATCAGTCAGCCAAGCATGAGTAAGTTAAGTAAGTATCATGTGANTGATCACATGTCATAACATGTGATAATCTATAAATACACATCTAGGCCCCAGTCTGGCTAAGCGTAGATTAGCNAGTGTGACTAGTAGATTTTCNAAGACTAAGTTTAGCCTCTTATCTGAGTTCACAGGTATCTAGTCCTTTCTTATNGCAAGGCGATGCATCATAAGGCTAGTTAACTCCCTCGTAATATAGATGACTAAGCAAGTTACATAATTAGAAAAGAAAAAAAAAAATACATAGTCATTATAGTAGCCCCCTTTTTAAGGAGTTTTGTCCTNGAACCCAANTGTCTCTTTCCATCTTCTAATTTTGCAGACGTGCCTAGCTTCTGCCTGNTCAATTGGAGTAGTTATGTAAACTNCTAGATTTTTATCCAATGAGTTTACTGCATTAGGGTAATCCCNATGAAATTTTGCAACAACTCGCAGTGCACCGTATTTTATCACATCCATGGGTTCCCANGTATTTTCTTCAGTTGGATAACCCTTCCAATNGATTAAGTATTNTAAGTGCTTTCGCTATATCCTACTGTCCACAATTTCTTCTACCTCATACTCTAGATCATNACTTTTTCTTCTAACAACTGGTAGAGGAAAAGGGCGAGGGTGACGTTCAGAAATCTCATCAGGAACGTANAGTTTTAATTTANAAACGTGAAAGATGAGATGAACTTTTATTATTTGGGGAAGTTTTAGCTTATAAGCATGGCTTGAGATCTTCTTTGTAATTAAGAAGGGACCAAGATGGTGGTCAGACAACTTTTTCATTGATCGATCAGTTGTAATGTCTGATGCATCAAGCCAAACTTTATCACTTNATTTGTAATCAAGTGCTTTCCTGNGATGAGCATCATAAAACTACTTTATGTTTTTTTAGGCCTTTTTAAGGGCTGACTTTAGTTCCTCATGAACTTTCTTCATCCTGCTGANAAAGTTATCTACTACTTCTACTTTGGTCTATATGTGGAATTCAAAGCTCATATGTAGATAGTAANCATAATTAGCAAAGAAAGGTGAGACTTTNATCNATGCCTGAACTTTATTATTATAGGTATACTCTGTGATAGGAGCTACTNAGTCCAATCATCTTGATGATGGTTTACAAATAAGNAGAAATATTNTTCTATTTNCTGATTTATCTGCTCTGTTTGTCCATCTGTCTGAGGATAATAAGCCGTAGACAACACTGTCTTTATTCTTAGCATTNTGTTTAGTTTTCTCATGACTTGAGATGCAAACTGAGGTCCCTNATCAGATGTGATCTTTGATGNTAGACTATGAAGCTTTCAGACATTGTCANGAAGTAATCATGCAACTCCTTCTGCCATCACAGTGGACATGNTCACTATCATGTGTACTATCTTTGTATACTGATTAGGTACTACCAGAATCAAATCGTACCCTTGACTATTCAGTAGGCCTACAATGAGATCCATGGCGATGTTTTGNCAAGGACCTGATGGTATCTCACTAGAGTGTAAAGTTTCCATTGGTTTAGCTGGGAAGACNTTAGTGCAATTACATCTATTGNACCCCTTAATATATTTAGTGATATAGACCATCATCTTCAGCCATGAATAGTCTCATGCTATGAGTTCNTGGGCTTTTCATCTATCTGGGTGTCTAGCAATAGGNGTGTCATGAAATGATTNTAAGACTGCCTTTCAATAAGTCTCGANAACATAAAACTTGCCTCTATGCAGAACGAGTCCTTCACNGTTCTCATCACAATCTAACAGNTGACTTTTATCATTCATCATCTCCTTCATTTTTTCATCGTTCTTTTGTTCCCTCCAGATCTTTCATAATAAATCTAAATTTATAAGATAAGTCATGTTAAGCCTAATATATTCTGGCCTTAACAATATGATGTTCTCATTATTATTTTCTCCTCATAGATGATCAGCTCATCGGGAGAGAGCATCTAGTTTTCCCGATGATTTTTCAAACCTATACGTTAAGTCTAGGTTAAATTGAGAAAGGAATAATGACCATCTGGCTTAGTGCCTATTGAGCTTTTGTGCCTTTATAAAATATTTCAGATTTTTATGGTCAGTGAGTACTGCCACCGAACTCTTTGCTCCTTCAAGATACTGCCTCCAGTCCTCTAGAGCCCTGATGATTGTGAGCATTTCTTTATCATATATTTTATAATTGTGCTCAGCAGGGTTTAAGCTTTTAGATAAATATGCTACTAGATGCCATTTGTCGTTATCTCTGAGCTGAGATAAGACTGCACTGATCGCATAGTTTGAACTATCTGCTTCTATGAGGAAAGGTTTGTTTACTTCAGGAAATATGAGAATAGGTTCAAATGTAATAATGTCTTTAAGCCTTTGAAAGGCTTCCTTCTCTTATTCTCCTCATTGCCACTTCTGCCTTTTCTTTATGAGGTCATTAAGAGATCGTGCGATATTTGAGAAGTTCTTGATGAAGCGTTGGTAAAAGTTTAAGAAGTCAGTAAAAGATCAAACTTTTGTGATGTTCTTTAGCTTGGGCCAATCTTTCACTCTAGCTACTTTAATCGAGTTCATCATAATCTTATCTTGGCTAATAATAAGTCCAAGGTAAGGTACTTCTAGCTTCTCAAAAAAAAATTGCACTTTTCTAGTTTTAAAAATAAGTAGTTCTTTCGTAGCACTTCTAAGACTCTGCGAATTAATTCTCGATATTCTTCGAGGGTTTTGGTGAAAATAAGGATATCAACCATGTAAATGATAACCTTCCCTATCAAAATTAGGTCTCTGAAAATCTCATTCATCATTGTCTGAAATATTGTGGGGCTATTAGTCAGTCCAAAGAATATAGCTAATGGCTCAAATAGTTCCTAGTTCATCAAGAAAGCCACTTTTTACTCGTCTCCTTCTTTTATTCGGATATTGTTATATTCCTAACAGATATCCAGCTTGGTGAAGAATTTTGCCCCTTTGAGCATATCAATAAGTTCTGAGATAAGAGGAAGTGTATAACAGTTTTTAATCATCATCACATTGAGTTTTTGATAGTCCTGCACCAGTCAAAGTCTTCCATCCTTCTTTTTGATAAAGAAAAATGGAGAAGCTATTGGAGACTTCGATGGTTAGATATGTCCACTCTTGATATGCTCTTTTATGAACTCATCTCCTTAGAAAAAGGGTATATTTTACTAGAGAAGGGTTTCTAGTCTTTCATCAACTCGATCGCATGATTCTACTTCTTTCGAGGTGGCAGTTCATTGAAGTCTTCTTTGGAAAATATGTCAGAGAAGTCCTTGTAGGGCCCCCTTAATATATCCTTAAAGCTTGTCTGTTTTTGCTTTTTACTACATCTGTAAAAACCTCACTTGTAAATAAAATGTTATTCATACTTATTCATTTTATTTTAGTTTTTTTCCTGTATTCTAATTTGACACTAATTTATATCTAATTTGATGCTTATTTATATCTAATTAAAAGTGAATTACTTTTATAATATAATCAATAAATGATGAAATAATAGTTTTAAAGTAAAATAAAATTTCTTTATCTCATTCAGTTTAAACCTCATTTTTAAGCAATAAAGATATTTATGATCAAATTTTTGAGCAATCTTGAATGCTATTTTTGAGTTGATTTTTGACATGTGAGTGAGCTATTAGCTGAATTGGCAAGTGTTGAAGCTTTAAAATATAGTAGTTGAGCTTAACAATTATCACTAATTCACAATATTAATACCCTAATTACAATTGAGCATAAACATAACTGATCAAAGCATATTGTATGGTTAATATTGATCAGTGTAGTCATTATTAAGTTTTGCATTTATTGACTAAGTCAAAGTAATTATCAATCAAAAGTCCTCATATTTTAGCTCTTCTCATCAAGACCTTTTTGATGATGTATATTATGTATAGGGTTGATGCATGAAAAATGATAATAGCTAACAATGTTAGGCAGTTATGAAATTTTGTTATAAGTCAAATTAAGGTCTATATATAAAGTTATATAGAATAATTATTATAAGCTGAAGTGGTGTAGTGGTTAAGAGTGACAAGATAGTAAGTGAAATGCAAGAGGCTTTGAGTTCAAACTTGTTGAAGACAAAAAAGAGTAAAAAGTTGAAATTGAAAAATGATAAAGAATAAGTGAAGTTAAGAGTGAGAATTAATTTTATTCTTACATTAATAATAAATTAGGCTTATTTGACAATAATTTGTTGCATACTTATTTGCTGCTTATTTGGTGTGTATTAGACTACAATTGAAAAGGAGAGATAAGTTAAAATAGGGAATCACTTATTGGTGTTATTACATCTTATAATATCTTATTCACAAGTGAGGTTTTTGCAGATGGAGCTCCTGAGGAAGATCATATCAATGTATAGAAAACCTGTCAGTATTTTGTCTGACAATGGGGAGGAGTTTAGATCTTACCAGTTCAAAAACTTCCTTCGGTGCCTTGGAATTTATCACTCATACACCTCGCCCTACCATCTACAGACAAATGGCTATCTTGAACGATTCAATCGAGATCTTGTTGGGATATTATAGTGCCTGACAGCTCTGATGAGCCAGAATGATTGGGATGAATGTCTGTACAATGCATTGTTAGCATATCATGCACATACTAACAAAAGCCATAGATACTCACCTTTCTTCCTGATCTATAGCACTCATCCTCATCTATCTCATGATCCCATCATCTATTCTCTTCATAATCCACCCACTGATTTAAAGGTTGAAGTCTTGCAGAAATTCCAGATGGAGCATGTACAAAACCTAGAGCAATACCGTGTTGATGCGAGTGGAAGAGTGGCAAGAAGATTGAAACAAGAGGCAACATAGTATGAGAACTTTTATACAGAACGAGTGCTTGGCCTAGGTGATTTGGTCCTCTGAAGGTTAGAAGCTCCGTCCAAAATGCACTCTCGTTGGGATGGACCCTTTATTATCCATAATCTTGCTGATAATAATACTTATCAGCTTCGAACCCAAAATGGATATATCCTTCAATACCTCTACAATGGACAACAACTTCGACGCTACCATTCACAAGAGCCTGAACCCAGATTATGGTATGCATCTACTGATCTTCAGTGTCGAGATGCTCACACTTGTTCTCACCTAGCAAACTAGTATGCCATTCATTTTAAAAAGAAATTTCCAATGTATTATTGTATTTTTAGTATATAATACTGTATGACATATGCTTGAAGATGCAGTGATTCTCGTAGTGTACGATATGGGTTTACAAGTGTACAATATTGTACGATACTTTGCAGGAGCAAAGGAATTAAGAAGGGGATAATGTTGAATTGCATGTCCTCTCAGCAAGAGAATTCCACATCATCACTGTTCTTGCTCCAATGATGATGCTGGGTATTATGTGGCCACTCAGCAGTGAAAATAAATAGGGGAGCTATTTTATCAGTGTAACGTTGAATATAAATTACCCCTTACTTACGAACTGGGGGAGTGCTGATTGTATCAGTGCATATCTTGCTTGCAAATTTTGCTGCACTTTTTACAGTTTATTCAGCAGTCTGATGAGTATAATTGGCATTCTTAGTCAGTCAGTTGAGAGATTAATGAAATATGGCCATGAAGTGTAAATTTATTTTATAATATATGGATGAGAAGCAGCAGCGAAGTAAAAAAATGTTCAGTAATACATAGAGGTGAAGTACCGGTGAAGCAAATTTTTTTTAATAGTAATATACAGAGGTGCAGCATAATTGTGGACAGTAAGGAAGTTAAGGAAACATGGCCATGAGATGATAAGAGAGAATGAGAGTACAAATAATTGATATCGAAAAATGAACCTACCATGCCTTAAAAAAACACAATTTAATATGTATCTACACCACTGATAAATTTCTTCCTGTGGAAAGGGTTTGAAGGTTTAGCAGCAGCAACAGACTAAGCAATGGAGAGAGCAAGCGGAGGTAGGATCTAATAAGCAAGCAGTTGTCAGCAGAGGCGAAGAAGCAGAGTACATAAGCTAAATGATGATACCTAGGGCAAGTTGCATTCAGCAGAGATAGAGAGGATAGGAGATAGAGGAACAAGTGAGAGGACTGAGACTGATAGAATAGATGGCAGCGATTGACACGACAGTCATTGGCAGACTAGTCAAACTTTATTTCTTAAATACAGCTCGCAGCGGCCTCAGTAACTCATGCAAGAAAGTCGCTGAAAGGCCAAAAAAAACCAGAGAACCACATACACGTTAGCATCAGCGAGACAAAAAAAAAAATTAGAGAATCACATATGTATATGCATCAGCAGAAATAATGAGAATAATGTAGCAGTGATGACTTAATCAAACACGGCAAACCCCGGTTGAATGGACGACACCACAATTTAGACCCCTAGAAGATCTTGCAAGCAAGGTAAAAGAATAAATAAAGCTGGGAATGCTACAGCGGCCCCTCAGAATTTTCTCTTGTCTTGTCTAGCTCGCTGTTACGAGTTCTGACAACACGGCAGTATAACAAGGCAACCAAGGACAACCACTCTGAGAGTTTTTGAAATATTGCTTCTCAAATTATGAAACTCTCATGAGCCCGTGTTCAAATTTTCAAACAGCACGATGGCAACTTACTTGTTAAGAGAGGGCCGCTGCTTCGCACAGCATGAATGATTCCCTCATCTTTTCAATTTTATGTTAAAACCTCATTAAAGCCTTGAATAAATTAGTATTAAAGCTGATCTCTCATTTAAAGAGTGCAGTTGAGCTTGTGGAATCTTTAAATACTTATTTTCAAATATGCATTCTTCATTCATAAGTGTACCATTATACTTCCATACATTGCAATCTTTAAAAATTATTCTTGCAGTAAAATGATTAGATTCCTAGTATATAATGCCTCTTAATTGATATATAGTTGTGCTAATCATTATGTTGAGATCAAAGTCTCTAGCTATTTGATTAATTTCTGAATGAAAGGTAATAGGCAGATGTTTAAATTCAGTCGTTCTTTGAAAATTATTAATGCAAGTTACACATGATCTTTCATCTTTTTTTATCAAGTAATAATTTCACAATAGCTGCAGTTGAAAGATCTCTATGACTTAAATTAGTATGCCATAAAGAACTTGTGATTGATGTTTCTTCAAATATTATATTATATTGTTGACATTATAACTAAACTGATCCATATGATGATTCAGGCTTATGCTGAGACATTATTCTACATAATGCATAAATATCTGTGCTAATTGTTCCAGATATAAGAAATGATTCTTTATCAACCTTGTTTAGATGAAAATATATTTTATCTCTTGCTTCATTAATGTCCACATTTGTTTTATTTGCTCTTTTAATCTCATTAGTCAAAACATTTAGCAATGGATATCGCTTAACTTTATGCTTCCATGCATCTTTATTTTCATTGTATATATGCATATATATTGTAAACAAACTGTCATATGTACAGCTCTATATTGTAGCATTCCACTTGAATCTAATTAAACTTGTTTGTTGAGCAACTTGAATTCTATTTTATTTTTTATTTGAGCTATTAGGTTCTTCTTCAAATTTGCGCTTTCCTAAAATCTCATCATCTAACTTGATTTTTTTTGATTGTGTTATGGTATCAGTCATCTGTCTTTTCTTTGATATTTTTCCTTTATCAATACTCAACTGTTCAAGATGTGTAGAATTATGTGTAGGTACATATGTATGTGTCAACTCCTTGCTTGCATTATTTAACTCATTTTGTTCATTATTAACAGCTAATGTAGATGCTATTGGTAAAGTTTTCTTTGACTTGGATATCACCTTCCATTGTAAGTCTACATTTTCAGATTCTTCTACATTTGAAATAAATGGGCTTGACTTAGTCCATTTCAATGAATGATGAAGATGTTGTAGCACGTAATCATTGCCTTTTCATTGACGATATGCAGTAATAATTTGATGTTTTGTTTGACCTTGAACATTATATGGTAATTTTTCTTCATATCGTAGAGTTGTAATCTCATCTAATATCTCTAGCTCTCTAAATTCTTGTCGCAAGTCACCAGCTTTCAAACCTCCTGTAATTCTTTTAGCATCAAACCCTTGTATAAGTATTATTCCTTGTAATGTTAATTCACGAGATAGACATGTATAAAATGATTAACGTGAGAAATAATTTTGTGGATCAACTACATTATATGCTCTTGTTCTTTCTTGTGATGCAAAATCTGTTATTGTAAAGTTTAGTACTAAAAGAACTTGAGTCCATTTAATATTAATTGTTTTACCATTAGGTAATTCATATTTAATATCAAGGGTTTAACTTGAGAGAGGAATTACATTCAATAGTAAGTCATCAAGTTGTATTGCAAATGGTGGATTTATTAACTTTACAAATACTGTATTTAAATATGCATGTTCATCATCTATTTTATCTTCTTTCCAACTAGCTACTATTCCTTCAGCTCCATTTGTCATACAACATTTAGTTGCTTTATTGTGTTTAATCATCACTGGCAATCCAATACATAGCTTTAATATTCCAAGATGATTTTCACTGCAAGCATATGGTAAATTCCAGATTCTTTCTTGCAAGTCTTCAAAAATTTTATTTTTACTATGAAGTGGATCAGAAATCTTCTTTCTGTATTGTACTTTCTTATCATCATTATTCAGAGAAGCCCATTTA
>SGPL01000034.1:0-113650 GCA_004802705.1 Bondarzewia mesenterica | reverse complement strand
TTACCTATATGAATTAAACATCCAACAATTACAGGCGCACATACTACAGCAAATACTCTAATTTCTCTAGCTCTCATTCTATTTCTTTCTAACAATAAATGATTGGGTATAGTATCTAAATGTTTAGGGAAGGCAGCTAAAGTATATGTTTTAACTATTGATCTTCAAAGTAAAAGTGGTGTAACTAAAGCAGCAGAAGTTAATCCTAATTGAATAGTAGTTTCATTCTCTTTCACAAACTTAAATACACCATGTATTATATCAAAAACATCTTTTATAGGTACACTAGTATCTTCTAAAATACTAAGTCTTTTATCTATACTTGAGATTAATTCTGAAGTAACAGAACTTTTTGAAATATATTGATCTAAATGTTTAAGGCAATTAGATAAAGAGTCAGCTCCTAGTATGTTAGGCGGGGGCCCCGCCCCCGCTTTATAATTTCTAAAGAACCAAATATACCTGATTCTTCTAAAAGACTACTTATTTTGCTGCCGCTATCGTCATTCCTATTTTTTCATCTATTTAATAAACCAAGGGCGGAGCCAGCCAAATGGCGTTTTCTCATCAAAATTAGGGTCGTTAAAATGAGGAAAAGCCTCTTTAAAGGTAGAAGTATACTCTTCAGAAATCTGACTAGGAGACATTTGATCAGAAAAATTTAGTATTTCCGGCAATCTCTCTCTTAATTTTAAAGCTTCTAAATTAGTCAATTGTATATTATTAGGTATAGAAGTGTTTCTTTGCATTCGAATTTTGCTGGATTGGTCAAGTTTACTCTTTTACTTAATTATTTTTATTTTATATTACTTTACTAAATTATTAAGAGTTAATTATTTAATAAAAAAAAAAAATTTATAGCGGGCGGTTGTTTAACTACCGCGCGGTTGCTTCATTACCGCTATTTAAAGTAATCAAATTATAATTAAATTCAAAAAGAATATGATTTCATAGATTAATTATGAATTTTTTAGTTTCTGTTATTTAAAAATTAATAAAGTTTTTATAATTTATTAATTTATTTTTTTTTGATTTTTATTTTCTATTTCTTTTAAAAAAAATTAATGAAANTTACACTTTATANTTATTAATTTATTTTAATTTATTTTTTTATTTTCATTTTCTTTTAAAAAAAATTTCTAAATTAGCTTTTAGACAATTTATTATATAAATATATACCGCGCTTGCTAATAAAATTTGCTCTCTCTGGCTTCGCAAGCGGGGGNCGTTTTTAGGTCTCGCGCGGAGGTTGCAGGATCCGACGATGGGGGGCTTAGGCACAGTGTTTGGGGATGAGTCGGACGACGGCCAGAGTGGGGGTGGTGCGAGTGCGGTTGATCAAGACTCGACGGCGGTGTTGCGGATTCGCGACGTGATCCGAGGATGGTTTCGTTGGCGAAGTTGACCTTGAGCGGGTCTCTACAGTGTCTCTACTTTGTACAAGTACAAATGAGTCATCATTAAGCACTTACATGCGGACAACTCATGTGATAAGGGGGGTTAGTCAACGCTGATGACGGGGGATAATAGGGGATAACTATCTAGGTCGAAATTGACTCACAGCGACGTCTTCTTCGGCTTCCACGACCTCTACGTTGAGTAAGACCCCTAACTGCTGACGCGCTGACGATAGAGAAGAGGATGCGGATGTCGGGGATGCGGCTGGGCCAAAGGCATATATTCTAGGATCCAATTTGCAACATTGCGTCAACGATCAGCATCGAGCACGTCGACTCCTGTTCGGGATATATAATGAAGGCGAAGTGTTAAAGCATAATCAGAGTTCCCCATCATCGCACCCACCTCACAATCTGATATCATAACCACGTAACCCAATCGAAATGGCTTTTAAGACTTTTGCTGTCGCGGGAGCTGGACACATCGGCGCCTTCATTGCTGAAGAGCTTGTGAAGCAGAAAGCCGTTGGTAAAGCGAACGAAGTCGTAGTCCTGACGCGTCTCGTACGTAACCCCCCTCCCCGTGCATTGCACAGCATGCACATTGACTAGCATCCCGACAGACGTCCACGAACCCAGCGACCAAGAAGCTCGCTGCCGAGGGCGCGAAAGTCGTTGCTGTCGACTACACATCCAAAGCGTCCCTCTTGTCTGCTCTCGCCGGTATCGAAGTGGTCATTTGCACCTTCGATCCCTCCAATCTTGCCATCCAGGACGCGCTTGCAGAGGCGGCGAAGGAAGCGGGCGTCCAGCTCTTCGTTCCTTCCGAATTTGGGAATCCGACGGAAGATGCGAACGAAGGGCCTCTGGCGGCGAAGAAGAATTTCCAAGGGAAGCTGCGTGCGCTCGGCCTCCCATACGCCTTGTTCTTCACGGGACCATTCTCTGACTACTGCTTTATCCCGTGATTATACCCGTTCTTCTGCCCGTTTGGATGAAGCGCTGACGCATCCCATCTAGGTTTTTGGGCTTGGACCTTGTTAACGGAAAGGTGAGCGTTGGGGGTGACGGAAATGCTCTCATTTCCTGGACCTCCCGGCGCGACATCGCGCGTTACGTCGCGCACGTCCTCACCACTTTGCCAAATGAGAAGATCTTGGGCAGAACGTTCCGCATCGAGGGGGAGCGCACGGTAAGTCGTTCAACGAGTTCCAAAAGAATTGACTCACTATCAGTTGCGTGATCAGTCCTTCAACAACATCTTCAAGACTTACGAGGCCAAGACCGGCAAGAAGCTTGACATCACCTACCGTGCTTCTTCTGATCTAGAGGCGGCTGTCAAGAGCAACCCTAACGACATCGGAAGCTTGCTGCACTGGGCATGGTCTATTGGAGGAGGAACTGTGGGGAAGGAGGAGGACATCACGAACGGGGAGTTCCCGGACTGGAACCCTTTAAAGGTTGTGGAGGTATTGACCCTCTAGATTCGGATTTTACAGATAATTTGTACACGATGTTGAAGCCGTTACCTCCCTATGTACAATAAAGATTTTCAACACTGAAAACAGTGAAAAGTTTCTTGTCAGCCATGGTGAATTACTCAGTCGTGACGCGTGACGCCGAGTCGGACAACACCGAAGATGCTGATAAGATAAGATCAACGGCTCTTGTGCGGAGCATCAGTTACCACCGTGACTTACTCACCTAAGACCTTGACTTCCATCATACCCAACACATAGGTCTCTGGTATGTCTGATGAGATTGAAGTCACTCTTGCCCAAGTACAGGCAGTTATAGATAAAGTGCAGGGCCATTCCATACCAATTTCAAGTTTCGAAGAGTTTCTGCAAGCGAGAAGGTCAGTTCCGTCCGCAAGATATAGTTGCCGCAATCTCATCGACACCCCCGTCACGTGCTCGACATGAGCCTTTCTTTTTATCCATACCACTACCTCCTTCTCTCCGCGTGCCTCGGAATGCCACTCCAATTTGTGCGCGCTAAGCTCACCGCTCGACA
Organism: Bondarzewia mesenterica; assembly: GCA_004802705.1. Lineage (NCBI taxonomy): Eukaryota > Fungi > Basidiomycota > Agaricomycetes > Russulales > Bondarzewiaceae > Bondarzewia > Bondarzewia mesenterica. The sequence continues at coordinate 110,237 of SGPL01000034.1, read as the reverse complement.
AAACCTCCAAGTTGATCTCCGACTGGGCTGCTACCTAGAGCAGCTCCACGATATACAGAACAAGGTGATCAACAGTACGTTTGCAACGATAGGACCTAGGCCGACGTCGCAAGGGTGCACGAAGCACCGGCCATCGCGAACATCGAAGAGATGGCCAGCCACAGAAAGAGACGTGTTGATTCCAGGAATCCTCGTCTTCGAAAATTTAGGAGTATCCAGAATGTAGAAGCGGAGCCGCACATCACGGGTACCGCCTCCCATCCACTGAGAAATACTCATGTCGAAACCTCGGTCATCAGCAATATCAGAGGGCATCTGATCGGCCTTACCACAGGATATTGTGTACTCTGCGAACCGAACATGTAAAGGTAAAGCCCTCATGGTCTACAGGAAAACATGAATATGATTTCGCAAGCAAACAATGGGAAGGCGTACATCAGAAACAAATAATTCCAAATACTGCACCGTCGCAGCTGCTTTTCCACTGTCATTCCGTCGCTCACTGTCGTCAGCATCGTTATCAACTGTCTCAACAGCTGATAAACCAAGACGAGCGCAGACGAAGTACGTTCCATCTTCAGGAGCAGCTTCGCCAGGAGGAACATACACATAAACGCATGCTTCGAGGTCGCTATCGCCCGCAGCGAATGAATAGATCCGCTGCCCCCTCCCACCAAAAACAGCAAGTCGCACCACACGGTCGCGGAGCAGAGCAGAAAGCACAAACGACACCACACAGCCACAGCAGCAAGTCTTGCAGCACGGTCGCGGAGCACGGTGGAAAGACAGTGGGGCAAAAAAGGTCGCGGAGCAGAGCAGAAAGCACAAATGACACCACACAGCCACAGCGGCAAGTCCTGCAGCACGGTCGCGGAGCAGGGCGGAAAGACAGTGGAGCAAAAAAAGGTCATGGTGGACGACAGGCACACCAGATATAGTTTGAATATAGTTTGGAAGTAGTATCAGTCATGTTAATTCCAAGATTTCAACTTGGTCCTTGGAGAACTGGTTTTGTCTTGCGATTTTTGCGATAAAATGTGTCGTAACACCGAATGGCTCAGTGCATTAAGAGGGAATCAAACCCCCGGCGNGTCGATGGCAACGACCCAGGTTACCACTGCCCCATTAATGCTTAACGTAGACAAATGTTGCAAACATGACACCTTGAAATTGGCATGTATCCAACATGTATCTAAGTATCAGATTATAACTCGGTGAGTTCCCTTTTTCTTTTTTTTGCAGACCGCTTCATTCGTCGAAAGCACGGTCCTTCACNNAAAAAAATGCGTACAATCACCAGACAACTCCAGGCTTCCTGGCTGTAGACTGCTATTACTGTTGTTGATTCCCGGGGGCACATACAAAGAAAAACAAGACAAAACTTCTCCGTCGTGATAGAACAATATTACTGCTCTACGATCCACGATCCCTCAAGATCCATATCTATTTGTCAAGGAGGGTGGTCTCGATGATGATGCCCGTCACACGGTAAGGGTCTAGAAGATGGGACGAGCATGAGCGCTCAAAACGAGAGTGGACGAAGAAAAGAAGAGCGTACCAATGTTGGAGGCGGGGCGCCTGTCCTCGAGGTAGCCAAAGCCCTGAACAGCGACGTGCCTTGGGACGCGGATAGATGCACCACGGTTGGCAACGCCCGAAGAGAATGCGCCAATGTGGCCCGTCTCGTGACGGCCAGTAAGACGGAGGTCGTTGTCCTCACCGTAGACGGCGATGTGCTCGTCATGGCGCTTGGAGAGCTTCTCGATGGCAGCCTCGATGTGCCTCATGCCTCCAGGCTCGCGCATCACCTTGGTGGAGTAGTTGGTGTGGCAGCCGGCACCGTTCCAGTCGCCCTGGAGGGGCTTGGGGTGGAAGGAGACCTTGACGCCCCACTGCTCGGCTACGCGGACGAGGAGGTAGCGGGCCATCCAGAGGTGGTCACCCATGGAGATACCCTCGCAAGGGCCGACCTGGAACTCCCACTGGGAAGGCATAACCTCCGCGTTAATACCGCTGATGTTGACCCCGGCGTAGAGGCAGGCACGGTAGTGAGCCTCAATGAGGTCACGGGCGAAGACCTTGCCGGTGCCTGGAGTGTGGGGAAGAAGGCTATTAAGTCCAAGAGAAGGGAGTCATAAGCGCTGAGAACATACCGGCACCGCAATAGTAGGGACCCTGAGGACCAGGGAAACCACCCTTTGGCCAACCGAAGGGAGTGCCATCGACGTCGAAGAGGGTGTACTCCTGCTCGATACCGAACCAAGGGACGGAGTCCTTTGCGAGATCCATGGCCTTCTTGGCGTGGGCGCGGAAGTTGGTCATGTTGGGGGTACCATCGTTGTTGTAGGTCTCGGCGAGGACGAGGATGTTGTCGCCGCCACGGAAAGGATCCTTGAAGATGGCAGCGGGGCGGAGATAGACATCGGAGTCATGACCCGGAGCTTGGTTGGTGGAAGAGCCGTCAAAGTCCCAGATGCGAAGTTGACCAATGTCGGTCACCTTCTCGTGGACAGTCTGTTTGCCGGAGGTGAGTGCCAGCTGGGGGGATGGAGAAAGAAAGGAAAACCAACGGTAGTCTTGGATCGGAGACCACCATCGCCGTCGATCCACACATCTGCAGATGAGATCAGAATGCGACGAGAAATGATGTCGAAAAAAAACATACACTCGGCCTGTACCTTGTCGCCCTGGGAAAGAGCAAGATAAGGGGCGAGGAGAGCAGGATTGTAATGGTAGGCCATGGAGAATGAGAGGGAGATGGAGATGGAGAGACGGTGAAGACGGGACGGCAAGTTAAAGAAACAGTTTTCCAGTGCTGTGTACGCCTGTTTGTGCAGAGGCACGGCATTCCGCAGCTTTTGATTGGACCGATAAGGCTGCAGGAGCCCCGAGACGGCGATATATAGAGCTGGCCTCCGTCCGCTGTTCTGTGTTTGCAGCCCCTTGACCCGCTCTCGACTCGTCTCTCCCGGTTGATCTCCTCGTGCTCAGCGTTCAAGCGCTCAAATCCCATCGCTGTCTCCTCGACGTGTCTGCCAGCCCTCTCGGAGGTCTCCTCACTTGTTCACACCTCTTCCATCACTCTGCCGAAAAAAATCCTAAGCCATCTCGGCCGACGCGGTCCAGCTCTAGCCAGCTCTTCATCGGTGCATCGATGGCCTCCGCCCGGACGACATACCTTCCGCATCGGATGGTCAAATTTACTTGTCTCTGCATTGCTCGTCATCTGATCCTCTTTCCTGTCACCACATAGCATTTTGCTTCCGGTATCGTCTCCATTTTTTCTCTTTCCTTCGTCCCTGCTGCCTCGTTTCTTCCATGCCAGGTCTGGCAGATCTACAGCTATCGACAACTGGCCTCATGAATTTCCTACACACCGGTCGTCGGTGTCTCGGCCCGCTTGAAAACTTGTGCGTCTCCCCAGAAACATATGCATCAATGTTTTTGACGCACAGTGCATGTGTCCGTAACATAGCCTACTTTAGCATCGTTCGCCTGCTTTATTCAGGCAAGGCCGCCTCAACTACTGAAAACGATTGGCATTATGATAAGTACCTCTAACAAAATGCAAAAGCTGTCGCAGACTATCAACCCCACCATCCTCCCCGATCACATTATCGCCGCCTACCACCTTTACGTCTCCTCCCACCAGCCTTTACTGCCGCACTCTTCGCCCCTTTCAGTGCACTTGCACCGAGACTTCGGTCTGCGTTCTCATTCTCCACAACGGAACCTTCCAATGGAGGCATATCCGGATCTGTCGTGTCCGATCCAACATCATCCGTCTCGCCCTGTGTTCCGCCAGAGACACGCTTCTGAGCCTTGCCAAGGAGCGAGGACATCAGGGAGATGAACCATGTCGATCGAATCGACGCCGCAGTCGCGATGTGCTCGCCTACCGGATGGAGCTCCCCGCCGTTCTCCAACTGCCGTGCAAGCAAAGAGCGTCACGGTATGTGAATGTGTGCCAACACGACACATTGCGACGCACCATGAAAACGTCACCATTGCCATCGACGACCATGTCGATCATCCTGCCCATCACGACATTCCCATCTTCGCCAACGCGAGCCCCACCACCCAAATTCACCCTCACCTGATGCATGTTACAGCGCACGTTTACCCCAATCGAACAGCCGCAACTATTGAGATACGCAAACGCACCTTTCGCCGTCCCTCGATGGGTGACATTCTCTGTCCCCACGCGGCCGTCTTCGCCTCGCGGATGATATGCTCTATACGGCCCATGTCGCGCGTGTAGTTGATGCGCTGTGCGACGTATTGGAATGCGGAACTCGCGATGATGAGGAAGCTGATCACGGTCTGTTAACGGGAACGCGTGAGTGACGACATATCCACCAGACAGTGTGCATACGCACGCCGAGACCGGGACGGAAACGCGAGTAGTAGTATCCCGTCCCACGCCATCGTGGGACGCCGTTCTTGTAGAAGAAGTCGTATCTATTGAATGCACATCAGCTTTGTTTTTACCTAGCAGAACAGCAGAGAAATTAAGAATTTGGTGTCAACGACGAACCGTTTGCGTCCCTCATCGTTCCGGAGGATGGTGGAGACGACGCCCAGTCGCGCAAAGCGCTCATGAATGCCTTTCACGCCTGGGTTTTTGTCTGGACTGTCAGAAGCGGTGTGACTGTGAGCAAAGGCGCGTTCAAAATTGGAGGGGAGGGGTTGAGGACGGACTGGAGCTGTATGCTCTTTTTGCGGTACGCGCGCGCGATTTCGGCGGTGGTCGCGGTGGGGGATACGTCGAGCCAAGAGTAAAAACGTCGTTCCCTTGCCTGGAAAAAGAAAGAACTATTAGGTCAACGGAAAGAGGGAATACATGCCAGCGTTACGCGCCTTCCGCTGCCTCGATGGCGCTCACGAGGTCGAAGATCTCATGGTCTTCCTGTGCACGACCGCACGTCACAATCTCGTCCCGACCGAGCTTCACATCTCACTCACTTTCGTCCATCTAACAAATCCGGATATCTGTGTTCAGCATACATGCATACACGACAGTTGAGACGGGGATGACTTACGCGTGCACCGCCGTTGCCAGCACGGCCAGCAGAGCGAGAACAAAGAAGAGCTTCATGCTGGAGAAAGCTGCTCTTTGCGCGAGTGCCTGCCGTAGAAGAAATTTGCGGTGCTTACCGTAGCGCACACCCTGCAGTAGCCTGCAGTGCGTGTGACGGAGGGCTCGAAAGCAATATTCGAGTCGCTGGCAGCGCGCGAGCGCGGCTCGAAATTTCAAACCCCACGCGACGTAATTGTCTGTAATTGTCCAATTGCCTTTTTGATCTACAACCCCCAGTAGGATCCTGAGGCACGAAGGAGACTGAGTACCCAGTCCAAGACTCAGCACAATCTTGAACACATCCGCAAGACATGGCGCCCCGTAGACGATGCCCCGTATGCGGTTCGAAACAATGGCACAAAGAGCCTGCAAGCGGGCTCGTGATATGCAGCGAGGGTCACATCCTCCAGGTGCGGCATACTCCGTCTTCATTGATTCCCGTCCCCCTTTTTGTTCTGCTCTTTTATTTCGATGTGGAAAAAATATAACGAATTGCGGATCCTGATGCGGCGACGTTTATTCTGTGTGTGGTTTGTTAGAGTTACAGGAACGAGACGGCGGATGCGGGCGATTTTGGGCCGCACACGATGCGGAAGCGTGCGCTCAAGTCCGGGAGGAAGAAGCGCGAGGATGGGAGCAAGGCGGATCCTAAACGTTCGTGTCATGTTCCGTCTTTTTGTTTTTTTGACACTATGCATTTTTTTACTCTCCTCGATCACAGTGATTGCCTTTGGCTGACATGCAAATTTTACAGTGTATCACGGTGCGAGGGCGCAGTACCATTACTTTCAATGCTTGCAAATGCTCCTGCGGAAACAGGTGGCGGCGTTGACGAAGCTGTGGGATCTCCCACCGGAATTCGAGGCGCGTCTTGTTCGCCACTCTGTGTTTATGGTTGGATGCTGACTTGTGTTTTGGAGGGTATAGATCATTTGCAGAGATGTTTGGGCTTTGCATCTCAGCCTTCTTCCGTCACCGCCACCGCCTGAACCGTGGCTTCACGAGCAAGACGTCGGCGGAAATCCTTCAAAACGTGTTCATGACAGTGCCAACCCAAAATTGGCTCGGACAAAGCCAGAGAAGGATGAAGGGAAAAGTGATCTCGGAGAGGAGCCGTCATCCGACAAGGACGGGCATGAAACGTCAAACGACTCCTCGTCCTCGTCTTCGTCTTCTTCGGAGTCCGAAGAGGAATCTGAATCGGATGAAGGGGATACAGACCCCGAGATGGACGAACTCCTCCGCGATCTGTCCGAGACTAGCAGTTCGGTTGGGGACGGCAACCATGGTGATGATGCTTCTGACAAACCGCGCCCGAAGCCGCACAAGCGGACAAGCAAGATCAAGAGTGCTGCAGGTAGGCACGATGGGCCCGCGAGCAATATTGCGGTGTTGGTCCTCGCGTGCTGGACTATACGACTCCCCATAATTTACATGGACCTAATAAGGTATGTGCCCGCAGACTCCGTATATGCGTCAAGGGTGCTAATCGAAACACTGACGGTCGCTTTTTCCCCTTAGGCTGATCGAGGCGCATGACCTTCCCTACCTGGAGCCCATCCGTCACCTCCCCCCAGAAATGATGCGTCATCTCACGAAACATAAATATCACCAGCTTACGCCTCCGGTGAGTCCGATCCTGCTTCTCGAACAATCGCCCCGATGAGAGCAATGGAGAATTTAGTATGCTCCAACACCTCTATTTCTTCAAGTCCTCTCGTCTCGTCTTGCGAGGCGAATGCTAGCTTCTCGTGGGATATACACGCCGGAGCTGAATGCAGCCCCTATCTTGTGGCGTGCCGTGCGCGCGATGGGCGGTACACGTACGTGTCGATCGGTTTCTCTTTACGTGTCCGAATGTCAAGCTGTTGGCGTGGTTTCCAGCTGTTCTTTACAGCCTTACCAAGATCGTCGCCCGTGTGTTGAACCTTCCGCTCACGTTGCATCATACGCTAGCCCCAGGCCTACTCAAAATTAGGAAACGTGATCCAGAGAGCCACAAGTACGATGACGTGCCGCCAGAAGTCGCCCTTGCGGCTTCGGTTATCGTCGTGCTCAAGATGGTGTACGGTTTGGATGGTAAAGCACGGTAGGAGTGGCTCGTTCGTATGCCGCGTGATGACGCTTAGCCTGACCTTGTGGCTAGAACACCAAAAGACGCTGGAGATCCTGCGTGCGCGTTGCCGCGAATGCGCGAATACCTGGCGTTGATCAAGGAATTGAACGAGGAGGACTCGAAGAGCAAAGAGAGCGTTTTCGCAGCGCGGTCGAATTTGTATGTATGACGAAGTCTAATGGTTCTGTGGAGCTGATTTGTTGGACGCAGGCACCCGGCGGATCTAAGCGAATCAATGATGGACGAATACCTTGATTTTTGTGAAAAGGCGCTCATTGGAGGCCCAGATAGCCAGTCCAGTACGCAGAGCGGACATTCAATTCTCTGACATTGTTTGACTTGACGGGCGCGCAGGAGAGAGGGTTCTCGACCAATACTTCCCGCTGAGCGCAAAAGAGACGGTCTCAGAGAGAACGAACGCGGAAAAAGGAAGGATGGCTGCGTCGCGGGCAACAGTGCCTGTGGATGACGCGGAGCTGGAACCAGGAGAAGAATACACTATTTATAACTCGCGCGATGTGCTAGGGACGGTGCCGGACGCGTACGATGCCGTGATGGAACGTGCTTCGCGGTGGACGGGGGTGCCGGAGGAGTACTTGTGTGGGGTGACAGAGAAGTACGAGCGACGGGTGGTGCGGTGGTGGGACGGGATACGACGGAAGGAGAGTCGCGAGCGAGGGCAAGAACGAGAGGACGAGGAAGGGGGAGGGGTCGAATAGATGTTGCGGCGAGCAACGCCGTGACTTGGAGCATGTGCTTACAGGTGCTTACACGCTTTACCAATCAGAAATGACCCGGGAACTGTGAACTGTGGCTGTCTGCACACAACGGTCCTGACTGTCAGTCAAGTCCGAAAGCCTCGCCGCCGCTGGGCTCAGAGTCTGCTCCCTCCTTTTCTCTCGTCCCGACGGCCACTGTCGCTCTTTGTCTTCTCTCCTGCCAGTCGACTCCTTAACGGTCCATCGACTCTATTCACCAGCCGAGTTTCTCACCAACCTCATGCGTCAATTCTCGGTCAGGACTATGCGCCATTGAGTTTTCTCAGCCCTCACCCAATTCAATCCTCTTGCTCGTTGTCCTCATAATACCTCAAGCATGCGTCGCATCGCCTCCATCTTCAACAACAGGCATTCCGACAAGGACAAGTCCTGCTCTCGATCCGACTTGCCAAAGCCCAAGCCCTCTCCCTCCCTGAGAAAGTCCTCGCGTCTCTTTCGGCACAACTCGCCCATCTCTGTCGCAACCGAACCTCCCGTCCCAAAGCTCGACCAAGCTCAGTCATCTTCCTCGTCTTCCAGTGGATCAACCTCCTTGCGCACTCCTGACGATGAGCGTGCCAGTCCAATGAACCCTCCTATCCCGCCATCGTCCCGCAAGAATTGGCTGTCATGGACGGGCGGCAAGCCACACCCAGTCGCGCTGAATCCTACCTCAATGCAGACTCCCCAATGGTCTACTGAGCCTATTTTGGAGGCCCACCTTCCTCCCAAGCCGGCGAGTGTCCAGCATGAGGGGCATGAGTCGGAAGAAGACATTTCCGAGTCCTCCTCCTCGGAATCGGAGGGCGTTCGAGCGTCAAACTCTATGGCTCCCAACCTCACTCCCATCGAGTTTGTTCAGGCGTTGACCACGAACAATGTCGCTCCGGCATTCTCTCCATCCCCTCTCTTCTACCGTCCTGGGTCTGTGCTCTTCCCACGTTCGTCCAACTCGCGGCAATCCTTGTTTTTTCAAGAAACCATGGAGACTACAGTACATAAGAAGCGGTTGCTCCGTAGGATCCAGCAGCAAGAGCTCTCGCCCTCAGAGCGACGCTCGCTGGCTGCGTTCGGTTCTCGGGCTGCTTCGGCCGCGACCAGGCGCACATTACCTCAGCCCGACGAGAGTGCATTCCCGGACGTGCGACACATTGCGCCCCACAGTCGTGGTCTGAAGCGCTGGATAAACAGGCCGTATTTCGAGGAGCGGACAGTCGTTTGGATGGCTGGCGAGGCAACGGGCGCGATCGGGTGGTCCCACGTCAAGGGGTCGGGCTTCGGCGTTTGGGCATTGGAAATTTCGGAGGGATTGGAATTGTTGGCGGATGTGACAAGTGATGAGGTCGAGGAGCCTCATGTGGAGATTGCGGCATGGGAGCCGACATCATCGGCATCGAGCAGCTCATCACAGCTGTCCGGTGAGCCATACCCTTTATACAATCACATTTGACAGTAGCGCTGACTTGCTCAATGCAGCTTCCCAGCCTGTCACGGCTCGACAAGCTCCGCACAAGTACAAAGCGCTGCCCTCCCCATTGCGGAACGAGAGTGACCGAGTCGAACCTCCATCAGCGGCGGTTGCGGCGGTTCCTTTGCTGTCTCGTACCGTTATGGCCGACAATGTCCCTGCGCCTGCTCTTGCTCCTGCTCCTAAAAGGGGCGTCCATTTCGCGGAAGTCGACAGGGAAGACCAGGTCCCTATTGGCTACGTACTTCGCCACAAGAAGAACCGCGAGGAGAAGGCGCAATTCCTGAAGATAGAACAGGAACGACGAGCGGCCGAGGAAGAGAGGCGAAGGCACGAGGCCGAGCGTCTAGAATGGGAGAAAGAAAGAGCACAGTGGGAGCAGGAAAAACGTGCCATCGAGCGGGAGAAGCGAGCTGCCGAGGAGGAGAGGAATAAGAAACACTATGCGGACGAGCTGGCTGCTGCAAGGCTCCGTCGCGAGAGTCAGCATGCGATTCCATCGTCCAGCTCATCAAGAGAGTTGGAAAAGAGGGGTCGAGCAAACTACGCTCGACCACTGTACGATTCCCGACGACTCACAGACCAATCCTACCTGAGCCTGCCAAGATCTCGTGATGGGTCCTCCTCCAGCTTAAAGGCTGAAAGTATCTCCCGGTCCAATAGTGGTAGTCCCTCTCCGCGTCCGCCGTCGATGCATTCCAATTTCACGCAATCTTCGTCTGACGACGTTCGGCTTCGTGAAGTTCGGAACAGCAGACGAGCGTCCATGGCATCCGAGTCATCGCAACGGTCGGATCGCATGCTCATGTATCCCTATGGTTGGGCTAACATCCCTCCTGTCCCATCACTACCAATTTTTCCTACCATGACCATGATGCCCATCATGCCCCAATACGTCATGGATATGCCATTGCTGCCACCTGCTGCCCCGTTCATGCGTCAACAGCACGGCCACCGTTCGCACTCTCAAAACTCGTTGGGTTCTCCGTCACGAGGAAGTCTTCCCAACAGTTACAGCTCGGACGGTGTCAATCAAACCAAAGGCAGTCTTTCTTCTCCGGGACATAGGCACCATCGTCATGCTAGCAGCGACGATTTTCGTGGCAGGACCTCTGGGTACGCGACCCCGAATTCGGATAGTAGCAGGACATCCAATGAACCGCAGATGCGTTCGCAGCAGCGGCAGCATTCAAATTCATGGGTTTCTGCGGCTCCGTCTTCCTTTTCGCACAGCAGACCTACCTCCAGCCGTCGGACGACGGCTCTTAATTGATTCAGACAGTGCTTTTGCTCAGGACCGTTTTTCTATTCGCATGCGGGGCGTTTCACATTTTGTAGTCCGTCACTCTTTTAAACCTAGTCTGCCGTTGCCCTTCGATCCGTGCACTTCCACTGTTTGCTTCACCCCATCGCTCGCTGCATTATGATTGGTCCCCATCTCCGAACGTTTATAGTATCTCAATTCAACTAGTAACATTCGGATTTTGTCTCCTTTTTTCTTCCTTCTTTCTATTCCTCTTGCATCCCATCCACGGACCAAGTTACCATATCTGTCACAGTATCACTCCTCCCACAATTCAGAACGCCTTGTTGTCCCCGTTTTTTTTTTCTCTCCCTTTTTGTTGGCTGCTGCACGCCCGCTTGTTGTCAATCCACCTGCCTACTACAACCGTCGCCCATGTCGGTCTCTACTCCAGTACATCAATGTGATTACCTATCGAATTATTAGTATTAGATCTTAGACATTTGTTTGCCCGTGTTTTTTGTTCTTGGATGACGCCACAAACCCGCAACCGTACCGTTCGTGACCCGTCTTTCTCCCTGAGGTCTCCCTGGTGTTTGCAATCTGTCCACTGGTTTCGACGGGGTTGGATTTCAGCATACACGCCTTGAAGGTTTACTCTAAAACCATCTTGATTGCGAGATATTGACAGAGTTGACAGGCGGGATCCTGTCGGCTATCGCGCATTTCATCTTTTGACAGGTTCAGAACGTTGAACGCCGACGCCGACGAGCCGCGGCGCCCTCACCGTCATGAGCGGAGCGGCACTCAACACGGTGATCGCGTCCGTCCAGCTCGTCTACCACGCGTACGTCAAAGTGAGAACCAACAGGGAGCGCTGCGCCAGGCTCGTCGAGCGATGCCAGATGGTCGTTGATCGGCTTCAGCGCCTCGTGGCGACGAACGGGGACGGGTCCGTGCGAGATCGCATTCACCAGCTTGAAACGTGCGTTTTTGACACCCTGCCGCGCCGTCACGCGTTCGCTTATACTTTGACTTTCAGAGCATTCGAATATGTCGCACAGACTATCATTGCTGTGGGCTGTCAAGGCGTTATTACGTCTCTGCTCCATTCCGACGCGAACGCATTACAGGTCGAAATGTGCAATAACGCGCTCACGGAGCTCATCGCTCTCTTCAGCGTGATTATCCTCCTTCCCCGCATAGCTCAAATTCACTCATACCTGTATGACACTCCTGTAGCTCGAGGAAATCGTCGACATTGGTCGATGGCAACGAGATCTGGAGTCAGCTCGGCTACGTGACCAGGAGGAACTCCTGTGCTTGGGTCAAAGAATCGAAAGCGGGAACGCAGCTCTGATGCGTGAGCTGGCTCAGCAAGGCACTACGATTAATGAGGTCTATCGCATGGTNCAGGTTAGTTGCCTTACTACTCTTCTTCTGTATGCAGGGCCTTACTGCTGCGGGTCACAGGATGTCAAGTCCAACCTGCCAAATCCACAGGCCGCCTATTGGTCTGCTCCTACTACTCCCGCACATTCGCCGCCCAGTTCAAGGCCCTCGTCTTCTTGCTCTGTTCTGCCAAGCAACACCATGTCTTCTTCGGCTCGTAGCTCTCCTGGCCAATCTTCCGTATCATCTGGCAGGCCTATATTCCCTAGAAGGCTGTCCTGGACTGCTCGAATCAGAAAGAGGCCTGTTGCTGTGATGTCAAAGCTCACTTCGCCATCTCAATCTCGCTCTGCCGATTCTTCTGGTGTATCTGAGAAAAGTTGCCGTTCGGTGACATCGACTCGATCCGCTAGTCATTCAAAAGCCCTCAAGGGGTTGCCACGACTATTGGACTCGCCGCCGCCACCTTATCAGCTATGCATCCAAAATCCTGATTCGGATGATAGAGCGACAACTTCAGACGGGGAGGAAGGTACTGAAGAGAATCTGAACGATGCGTCCATCAGGGCCGTGCGTGCACCGGACTCTCCGGTGCCCACTCTTTTGTGGACTCGACCATCAAGCTCTCCTGTCTTCGCGCCGCCGGAAAACACCCCAAAAGGCGTCAAAGCCCGCCGCCGCAGAAGACATTCAGCGACTGCTTCGCCCCTGCGCCATAAAGACTCAATGGTGTTGAGACGCAAAACAACGTCTCTCGCAAGTCATGTGGCAACAGCTGAAGCTTTTCCGATGCCCAGGTCTTGATCTCGTTGTTTGCGTATCAGGGGCTTCTGTCTGGTGGTGTTCTTGATGTTCAAGACATGTTCTCATTGTACTCTCGCATAAATCATATTCGTATATTGCACGTGGTAACAAATGGTAATGCGGTGGTTGGAGGAGGTATGCTCGGGTAGGAGGTGAGGTGTCGCGACAGAACAAATAAAGCAAGGAAGAAAAACGATAAGGATAAGGATGGAAGACAATACAGATCACGTCCACGGCATGTGACAAAACATCACGCTATGCCTCCCCATGGGCCTCGTATGCGGCGGGCTAGTTGAATGTCTCGTGGCATGATCGTCACTCGTTTCGCATGTATAGCACATAGATTCCTGCAATTTCCGAGGATTGGTTAAATAGATATACAGGGGTGACCAGATCATTGAAACATACGCGTCTTCGAATAAATGTACCAGGAACGCCTCTGTGGCCTCTTGAAGAGCCAGGAGAGCCGAACTCTGCCACATCAAACCGCGATCCGAGTACTGCTGCGTATCGGTCATCATATCCAAAGCAATTTCGCGCACCTATATGACAGGGGCGCATCGGCCTGTGAGTGGAAGGAAAGGATGACGATGGAGAGGAGAACGACGGACCACGCGGGCGAACGGTAGCTTGCGAATGAGAAGATCGGTGTTCTTCTGATACTTTCTGATCTCCCTGAGCGCGACCGTACCTGGCCTGAAGCGTTTTTTCCGCCTTTCTGTGGCCGGCTGAGCCCCAGAAACTCCTATCATCCGCGTAGACGCGCCAAGTTGAACATGGTGGGAGTTTGGTAGAATTTGAAACGCGACGTACGACGCGACGAGCCCTCGTCTCGATCATCGTCCTCATCCCTTCTACGAGTTTGTTTGGGCGCGTGCCCACCCGTGCTCTTGCGCGCGGTGGCTGCTTTGGCGCGTTTGGGAGGTGGACTCGAATCGTCTGGGGACTGATCGGCGGGGTTCTTGCGTTTTTGCTTGTTTTGTACGGTCTGCGCCATCAGAGATTAAGTACAGAGGGAGCCGATAGGTGAGTAATACAAGTAAAGAATGAGAGAAAGTGAGGCAGAGGCAGAGGTAGAGATTGAGAATGTAGAAAAGGGAAAGGTCATACGGTGTGAGTCGGGCCTTCAACACACGTCTCCAATTTACTTTCCTTTTTTGGAAAGCATAGATCTCATTTCCGAGAAACGTTCAAATGTTCATGGTCCAGCTTCAACTGAGTAATCTTATATGTACTGTCTCATGGCGCACGGAGGAAAATCTCGTTCTGCATCTATGCCAGCTTGAGACAGTCACCTTTCTCCGTGCTGCTTGCGAGTCAACTCGAGGACTGTCACGACTGTATGAAGTCAGAGAAAAACAACATTGACATTCCCAATGATCTCCCAGTTCCCGCTTGAGATATTGGGATTTTATCACTGCAATCGCTCTTGAAACATACATAGATTCGGAGAAAGAGGTGAAAGGGATACTCGCTGGAACACGATCTGTCTGCAAGTCACGTGGTACGCGCCTTTCTTCCCACGCTTAATCAAGAACGCGATCGGCGGCTGGGACGCGCAGTGCCAACTTCCTGATAATAATCAAGCTCAGTCCTTTGTTTTAGAAGGTCTGAGCACCAATATTGCGCAGAAGCTCAGTGGCACCAGCTGCGCGCCCCTCCTTTCCTTCTGACCACCACCATCTCATCGCACAGCAAGTAGCCGCAATGCAGAGCATGAAAATTCAACACGGATTCTACAGACACACCGATATTTGGTGGGAATGGTAAATCTCTGTCTTAATCTTTTGTAAACCCAGAAACGAAAAGCAAACAGGAATAAGGTGTTACCCAACCCAGAAGATGCTGGGCCTCTCAAAGCCATTCTCGCCTACGATTCTTTGGTTCATCCAGATCATCCACTGCGGAAAGAGGGAAAAGACGGTATCGAATTGACAATGGGTAGATCACTCTTCCGTCTTGTATCATGGAACCTATTCCTGATTTGAACGATTATTAGGAATCCTCCCGAACGGCGAAGCTCGTCTCTTGTTCTCCTCGGCACAGGTCGAGTACATCCGGTATTGGCTCCACGCCATGAGCTTCACGAAAGAGCTCATACCTCTGCCGTACTCGACCTGCATGCTCACCCGGGATGGTTTGCAGACGCATACACCGGTAATCTACAAGACTGCGTTAGAATTGCGCAATGCCAACAAGGTGTGATATCCTTTTGATCGATGATCTCGAGTTACATAGATGCGAGGCATTTTAACATCAATTTCATACAGCGCATCGAGAAGAATAACAAGAGGCTCAAGGGCTCTGACTCGTCTCTACATGCCCGTCGCGTCATGTTCGAGCGTATCCGCTCATTGTGGGCAGAGAAACACGGCGTGTGGTGCGCCATCGATTTCGAAGCATGGGACAGAGATCATGAAGTTCTGACCGAGATTGGTTGGAGTCTCGTACGCTGGGTCGATGGGAAGGAAAGCGAAGAATGGGGCCATCTTATCGTCAAGGAGCATCGGTATTACACCAACACCTATGTGGCATCCAATCGCGAGGTAAGCCTTGTATATCTCCGCTCACGCGGAATTATGGTGTCTGATCGTCTCTGATCGTTCACTCGGTGGTAGCACTACAACTTTGGGGAGAGCGAAATCGTGAACAAGAAGGAATTCAGAAAGCGTATTCACGACCTGTTTGCTTCAATCGCATCCCTTGGACCTCTGTTCCTCGTCTTCCACGACAATAGTCAAGATGTCAAGTATGCAATTTCCTACCCTATCTCTTCGACCATCATCCACAAGCCTGACCGGTCTTAATCAGGTACTTACGCTCCCGCACCATTGAGGCGCCCATCGATAGCCTATCCTACCTACTTCCCGAGTCATGCGCGGCGTCAGCGAAGACCGGCAAGCCAGAAATGTTCGTAGTGGACACTGTCGATCTTTTCTCTGCGCTCGAGGGGGGCGGCGGGGAGCAGAAGCGATCCCTTGAGCAGGTATGCAGGCACCTGCGTGTTCAGACTGAATACCTCCACAACGCGGGAAACGATGCTCGGGTACGTGCCGCGTCCTTCCAACGCCCGTTTGCTTGACACTCATCTCATTCCCCCCGCGTTCAGTACACCCACCTTGCGCTCGCCGCGATGGCCTCAGGCGACCCGCTTGACCTTCAGCGAGAGAAGCGCTGGCCGAACCACACCGCGATCGGCAGGGGCCCACGCGTCCACTTTTCCAAACTGGAAGAAAACAGCGATGCGAGCGACTTGACTGACGACGATGAGCCCATCATGGAGTTTCAGCTGGCCAACTCTAGCGAGCCCAACGCGGTGAATGTCAAGGCCAGCGCCAACGGTCAAGGCGATGTGGGAGTCGACGGAAGTCACGCTAATGGAACGAACGGTGCCCACGTCTAGGGAGACGAGTGAGGTGCACGGGTCGCGTGTTGTCCAAGTGTCCGAAGTCTACAAATTTTGTATCTTGAAGAAATCTTGTATATCTCTTCCATGTAGTCCTGTTGTATCACCGGATCTCAATCTGTAACAATTACCTTGACAGCCTTGCGCGTTTCCCTTTTGCTTTAAATTGCAGAACGAAGATGTCTGACCCGTCATATATGAAGAGCCACAATCGCTGTTGAACCAACCGTGCACAGCGGGTTTTACATGATATAGTACGTGATTGAGGACACTGTGGTACCTATGTATACCTGTTTACCCGCCGCAGGCGCCCATGACACCAGTCCTCCCTTCATCCAATAACGCATCTAGGGTATTTGCACATTACTCACTAATAACGTAGATCGAGCCGAGAAACGAATGCAATTTTGAGGTGGCGGTGAGAGCCGCGTGTGTATACAGGCCCAAAGCGCAGAAGCTGGGGACACTTCAATCCTCCTTTCCGTTGTCGTCGTCGTCACTACTATCGTCTTCATCAGAGCGTACGTCTTCTACTGTGAATTCCTTTACGGCTCTGAAACAAACGCGTAAAAAATCGGGGTCAACAATGAATACGGCATGGACTGTAACGGAAGAGCGTACCGAACGAAGACACGGAGAATGAGATAGTACCAGAATAGGTTCAAGAATTGGAGGAGGAGGATGGGCGTGAATATTTGCCACTTCATCCACCAGGCCATCCATATGTCATCCAGAGGGCGGAAATATTTGGCCGCAGCACTGTGAAAGAGAATGAGAAATTGAAATGAGGATAATGAATAAAGTGTAATTCATACGGGATGAGGTCAAACTCTTTCCAAACGGACCAGAGGATGACGATGTTGAGGTAGTGCCGGAAATATCTATCGATGAAATGGAGAATCTTCATGGACTGATTCTCGGTGTGGTGACAGAAATGCTACCTACGTCCAGATGGAGAGGAAAAATATGAACATCAAGGTCTTGACGCTGTCATAGCCCATATAGTTGAGCAACTTGGAGAGTGCGAGGAACGTATCGGGAATATCCATGGACATGTAGACAGCATTCCCGATTAGTGTCAAGTGGAGACCATAGCTCCATCTGTAGATGCGGTGTGAGCGAATGTCGGGCGGGGGGAGGAAGGAAAAAAAATCACCCAACAAGCCACAAAGTAACAATATGATGCGCTACGAGCTCTCTATAGTCGTTTCGCGGTTTCTCCAGTTTGAAAGCAAGAACGATGAGCTGCTGGCACCAATAAGCCGCTTGCATGAGGTAGTAGCGCTTCAGCTCAGGCTTCATTTGCCAATGAGGATAATCTAATGCACGCGTTTTCAGTATATGAAACTGCTATAGGGTCGAAAATACGCGTACCAATCCAGAAATATTCGGTTTTGTACCACCAAGTGGGTAGCTGGGACATGATACGCAAACCCCATGCACCGAAACAAGCAAAATAGATCATGGCATACCCCTGCTCTCCGAATCGTGCAAGCTTCGACTCCTTACGCAGACCATAGCGCCGTGCAATAGAACGGCAAAGTTTAATGGTGATGACCTGGCGGACAAACGAGAAGAAAATGATGTAGTAGGCGACGAAGACGAAGTCAAGCCAGCCCCTGCGGTACCGCGGATCATTAGGGTCACCACTCGGAGAGGGAGTTGGGTGAGAGATAAAGAGTAAAGGCTCAAACGGGCTTCGAGGTGGGTCCGAAAAAATGATGGGCGTGAAGATGATCCAGTTCAAGTGAAGGATGACGGGCAGAAGAAGCATGCGCAGGGAGGACGCTACATATTATGAGAACAAGACACATAGCAAAATGAAAGGAAAGAACACACAAGGAACGATGACCCATCTGAAGGTCTTAAGGTCGCGCCAGAGGCCCTTAGAGCGGGGCAAGACGTCGACACCCACCTTCGACTTGAATGGTGGTGAGCGTCCATTTCCGTTGGGAGATGACCTGGAGCGATCGTGAGGAAAACGTGTGTCTAAAGAGCGAAAGAGATCTCACATCTTTCAGCGTTGAACGAGCTGAGCGAGACGAAGAGATAAAATCAACTGGGGGACTAAGAGCGGGGGCCGACGGCACGCTCGAATGGAAACCAGCCGAAGCCAAGCCGATCCACACACACATGATACTTTTGCGTGACCCCAACCCCATCGCAGCCGGTCGCGTGATCAAACATTCCGGGGCAATGCCCAGAAACCCATGAAGAAGAATGTCGCAGTAGGTCTGACCGACATGGCGAGGACCAGGTGTGCTTATCGAACGGTGAATAGGCAGGTGCGAAGCGTTGGCTAAGCGCAATTAAGTCCTCGGTCTGATTTGAAGTCCGCTGGGGTTTGTCAAACAATTCTAGACAATTCCTATTTCTTTCTAGAGTCACGTGTATACACCCAAAGTCTCTTTGCCGGTCGAAAGACTCAGCTACCGCGCTCAATGTTCTCCTCTCTTGGCCTTTTCCAGTCCCTTCCTTGTCCCGCCAAACCACAATGCCAGCGGACAAACTGCTTGTTCTCTCACAGGCCAGACGTCGTTGAGAAATCCCTGTCCATTCCACACGATGAGCCACAGCCAGTCGCGTCCTCATCCTCAAGCTCGACCCAATCTCCGCGTTCGAGCGTCCCAGCCAAGCGTCCCGCTGCTGTATCAGCTTCACCGTCGATCTCCACAACCAAAGGATTTTCCTCCACACAACCGCCGCGGAAAATCCAAAAGGTTGGCACCGTACAGAAACCTTTTGCCGTACCTACCGCCTCTTATACGCCCGTCAGTCAGCTTCGGTCTGCATCTCTACCCATTCCGCGCTGATTAACTTTTCCTATCTCTAGACAGGCGTCCCCGTGCTTAGGGTCAATGCATCACAGTCTAAGATCCCCGTGTCCACTCGTCAGGTTAGCTAAGCCTCTCATGTCCTTTTCACATCGTGTTTGTCACCTGTCACTGCGCGTTTGTCCCTCTCTGCAGTTTCATCCCCCCTCTTTCAAACTCTTTCTGAAACCATGTACTTCATTCTGATCTTCATGCAGGCAATGCTCAAATCTCTGTATGACCACTTTGTCATTCTCTACAACGCCCTACTACCACAAGATCCCTCTCTCGCCTCGGAACATGCCCTACGCCAGGAAGAAGAGATTTACAGTAGAGCGAACAAGATCACTTATCGAAATGTATGTCTCCGTTATTCTTCTTGACTTCAAGAGTACCTTCTCCATTTATCTGTATACTCCTAAGGCCGTGATCACATCCATCGCCTCCATCAAATCCCGGCCTTTACCTACAAGTCCTTCTCATCCCTCCGTAGGAACCGCAGGCGACCTCAAAGCACGCGCCGCAGAAGCCCACGCCCTCTCCTCGCTCCGCCTCTCCTCTGCTCATCTAACGCCCCTTCTCCTGACTCTGGAGGAACTCGAAAGATGGGGATACCTCCTCCAAGTGCCCGCAGAATGGGGCGCAGGTGGCGAGCAACCGAGCGCAGTGGGATCAAGAACGAAATGCGAGCGATGTGCCGTAACATATGTCGTTGGACACCGTGGAGAAGGAAGGGCGGAAGCGGAAGAGTGCACCTATCATTGGGGCAAGGTTCTTACACGCTTGATCAACGGTAAGCGCAGTTCAATCCACTTTCTCTATTTTTCAGGTTGGCGTCAATTTCGATATCCATGGCTATAGGCGAGCGAATGAGAATATACACATGCTGCCATCGGCCAACAAGTGAAGTGGGTGGATGCACGCAAGGACATCACGTATTTTATGAGTCAGACTTCGCTGCATTGCATTCGCGACACCCATTTTCTCCCCTCCGGCGTTATCTCCCTTCTTCACCCTCAGTGGGCAAGAAAAAGAAGAGCACGGCGCTGGAGATCGCTGCCCTTGACTGCGAAATGATATACACCACAGGTGGGTTCCGCGTCGCACGTGTCTCAGTAGTGGACGGCAACGGTAAGATGGTATTCGACGAAATCGTGAAAATGGACGATGGCGTGGAAGTAGTGTGCGTACGCCACCCCGTCACAGCTTCAACTCACTGACCTCCCTTCCATCGACCACCCAGTGACTTCAACACTCGCTTTTCTGGTCTCACGGCTGAGCATTATGCCGAGCATGCACGATTGCAGCTCGCAGATGTGCGGCACTCCCTGGACACACTGCTGAACCAGGACACCATTCTTCTCGGCCATGGGCTCGAGAATGATCTGCGGACGTTGAGGATTGTTCACCATCGATGCGTCGATACCGCGATCCTGTTTCCGCATCCGCGTGGATTCCCGTTTCGCAGAGCATTGCGCGACCTGTGCGTCCTCCTTCCATTTCCGAAGATGTGTGCAACTGAGGTACTGACCATCGTACCGATGTTCCCCATACTCATTGGCAGCACGAAAGAACACCTTGGCCGTACTATCCAGGTGGGGGGCGGGACATCGGGGCACTCATCTGTCGAAGACTCTGTCGCGACGCTCGATCTCGTCAAATGGTTTGTTCACAATAAAAAGACGAAACCAAATCCCCTCACCGCACCACCATCTACCACCGGGACGTCGACCGCTGCAGCGATGGGAGTCGGCTCGTTCAATTCGGCAATGGGCGAGAGCAAGACGCCAGTCTTGAACCATGCCGTTCTCTGAAGTTTCATAGGCGCGTACGGACTCGAATGTGGAATTTACGGAGCAGAATGTGTTGTAGAGTATGTAGCATATGTGCCATTTCTTGTCATGTTGTCGTTGTTGTTGCATTTTGATACCTGCATAGTCAATCTTCATCATAAATCATAAATAATACCTCTATCCAGCTTTTCGATACGCATAAGACATGCGTGTAGTGCGAAAGATACCCATCTCATAGGTACCGGCAACGAGTGTAATCGTACAATACAGTCAGACCCCTGTTGGATGTATAGAGTGGACGAGCAGACAAGTGCTGTGGTAATCAAAACGGTCATGATGCGCGGGAACCCAGCCGCGCCATTGTGTCTTCGCTGTTTTCTTGTTCTTCTGTACTGTCTGATGCCGTGACCTGTAGATGGGATTGGAGAGCGGTGGGCAGTCGATCATGAATTAGACGCACCACGCGTAGCACAGATTTCTTTGAAGATTCTTGGAGCTCTCCAGCGATGATCAGTTCGTCGAGGATCTGTTTGGTTGAAGAACGAGGGGATGCTCTCAGCCGAATGACAGTGGAGAAATGCCATGTATCACGCACAGCGTATGCCTTCTGGAAATTGAAAATCCTATAGTCGAACGAACACGCAATGAATGCCAGCCTTGAAACTCGCGAACGATGCACGACTTACAAGTCCAGCTCACATACCTTCCACCAACAACTGCGGTTTCAACATTCGTGAGACGGAGATGCAGCAGTAGACTCACGTTCCCAAAGTAACGATCCAACACCTCAACATAGCGGTGTATGATTTCCAGCGTTATGAGCTCATTATCCATCTGTCCGATACCGCACACGAAGAACAGCGACGCGTAGCGGCGGTACACGACCTTCGTGTCTGCTCACCGTCAGCGCAACGCACCGCAAGTTTATCCATTTGGGAACAGACCACGTACCTTTGTATTCCAGGAAGTTGCACATGCGTGTGCGACGCGCGAGGACGAGTTGGGTCACGTCTTTCACGATCTTGGCTTTGGCCTTCGGGGGCATGGTCGTGAACCATTTGGCGAGACGTACTTTGCCTGAAGGTATAGAATCAGGGTTAGGCGTGTTGAGGTCAGCGAATGGACGATAGAGGACGAGCCTTGACGAGATACGAGAAGGATGTAGTTGATCATGGCGGTTCTGACTTAGTTATTTAACTCGCCGCTGAGAGGCTGATATTGAATTTTAGATAAGTTGCATATTGATCACAAAAATATGCATAGGTGAGTACATGTAACTGTGCCTGGGGATACACATTGTATAGTACCAAGTAAAGACCTTGTCAATTGAAGAAAAATTATTTCTCTTCATCCTGGATTATGGCTGAACGCCCAATAGTGGTTTGGGTGCTTGAAGTTGCTGGCATAAGTGAAGAAGTATCACCTTAAAAAGGAAAATGAGATAAGTCTGGGGAAACTCTGTAGATCATGCTGAAGCTCACTGAGATAGCCACATTTGCTGGAGGAGTTGTATTGCTTCCATTGTATGCCAGTGAAATTAATGACATCCAAATCACCCTCAAATTCCTCTGTGGAGGGTGTGTGGTGAAGCACTGAAGTGGAAGGGGTGTGATAGGGGTCCATCATGGAAACCCAATTGTAGACCACGGGCTTTTCGGGGTCTCCGGCAATTTCGCGCAAGATTTGGTATCGATCGCTTCCCAAGACATACTCCAGCCTCTCTCTGTGCTGATCCATCCACACAGCGCAAGGCAGGGCCCTCGTTGTGGATCTCTCTCCTGCATCTCTAATGTGGTCAATACTGACCATCCATATCAACCCAGGCTCCAACGACTGTAGGAGGAGGAGTGTATCACGAAGGGGGCCGGCTTGGGTTACCGCGGGTTTCAAGTTGAGTATATTGAACATCCCCTTCCACGTCTCGGCATTGGATGGTGCGAGGAAGGAAGAGAAGCTCTTGGGTAGGCGGAAGGAGCAAACTCCTTCGCCAGACGCAGGTGCGCCCTTTAAAACGTATAAACATGCCTGCGTTGAATCAATGCCGCATCCGGTGAGTACTACGAAGATACTATCAGCGAACATGACTTACGGGTGTGTGTCCGTCCTCGGACGTCCACTTCCCGCTCTCTTCCAACTCTGTTCTCTTCTGGACGAGGAAATCTTTTGCTCGAGCATAGGCCGCTTCAAGCTCGTGTCTGGACCAATGTTGGATACCATTGTGAATCTTCCAATCCGAACACCACTGCTCATCAGGTACGAAAAAAAAAATTTGCATGATGAACGCGCTGCAATATATCAGAGGTAGGCACAAAGGTGAGCAAGGTTGTGGGGGAGACGATGGGTTTGCGCAGGCAAGGAGCCCAGCACTATTTATGTATAGATGTGGGTCCATGATTATGTGCCATATAAGACCGGAATACTCTGTTGCGTTTCGCACGCAATGCATATGTTCCAATTGATAAGTCGGATTCTGCAGGATATAGTGGGGACGAGGGTCAAGATTTGGGTACTGCAAGGCCAGAAGCCGCAGGTGGAACATTTGAGTTATAAGACTCAACAGCGGTATATCAGTACGCAGCACTTCTTCTTCTTCTCGACCCACTTATCAAGTTTGCGCAGTCTGTTCTGCTACCCCATGTCCCCCTTCCCCCCGCTTTTTGTTCACAAACTTCCGCAGTCTCTTCTGCTACATCGTGTTCTCATCCTACCCTGTTTCTTGTCCACGAGCTTGCGCTATCCAAACTCAAATATTGGCACCCCAGATTAGACCCGTCGAGTCATTTGTGTCCTCCCGAGTCATACTCCTGTGAATTTACTTCCGTTCTCCCAGCAGCCGTGTAGGAGAACATCAGAACATCACGCCCGCTTCCGATATTGATGCGTCATACCCACAGATCAGATTCCAGTATGTTATCAGATGTTATCGCGCACAGCAAATGACTCGATTGCGTCCGCTCAACGGTGGGGGAAATCCTGGGAAATCGGACGGCGTCTAATCCGAACTTCGAGTCGCTACGCCACAACGAACTCACAGCAAGCACTACAAATTCTGCGAGGCACGCATGATTTTGCTCATTCCCGGGGCTGCGGCGAGGTTTTGTGGGGATCGAACTGCAGGCGGCATAATCCGTTCAAATCTCCAGTCGTCTCCGCAGCTAGAGCTGTGCTCTAACCCATTACAGTATCTTCGTCCCCGTACTGAATCGCGAGCAAGATCTCGGGGAGGAAAACTGCATATATCATTACACTCTTCTGACGTACTTCAGATACAACATGTGGTACTTTAAAAGGTAGCAATGGATATCACAATGGGCGCACCGTACGTACTTGTACACACACACGAACATTGGGCCTCAAACTCAAAGTCAGTCAACGATGAAAGAAACCAAGGACAGAATAATCGGATATATGAAAGGAGAAAGGCAAGACGAGAAACATACAAATAAAACAGAAAAACCTCAACATGCATTCTCACTCGATTCTTCATCACCTGTATGCATGCTAGTATGGGGCATTGACGATACCGGTGTGGCTCCGCCTGCCCCTCCCCGGAGCAAGAGAAGTCCTAGTAGGTCGTTTGAGGCTGCTCTTGTTCACGGAGAGGACGTTATTTTGTAGCGCGACAATCTACGCGAGTATATGCGTCATGTTATGCTGCATCAAAAGAAAGTAATGGAACATACAATCTCCTTGTCGTCGCCGAATCGGAAACTGTCCTGAACGACGAGGTCTTCGTACCTGTTGTCCAACAAATGTCAGATCAGTGGCCCTAGTAAGCAGCAAAGAATGCGCACTTCTTGATCTCGTATTTGTCCATCTGTCCCTTCTTGACCTTCGCGAAATCCCACGCGATGACATATTGGCCCGTGGACGTGACAATCGCATTTTCCTCCTGATCCTGACCCAGATTGAACCTGCAAAGATGACGGGGTGAGTTTCACGTCTATGACACGCCAAGTTTTCCGCACTCACCTCGCAGGAGTAAATGAGATGACATGGTCCATATATGCGACATGCTCCGCTCGCAATTGCAAACGCCTGGGTTGGGGCTTCGCGTCGGCGGGGAAACTCCTGTCGAAACCCAAACTGCCTGAGTACTTCCCCTGACCGATGAGTGTGTCGATCAACAACAGATAAGTCTTTGTGGTAGCGACAATCCATCTGCCGCTCGCTGTGACATCAATACCAATGATGGGATCGCCCAAGGGATGCAGTGCCGTCTTCGCATTCTTCCCAATAGAGTCAAACAAACGGATGTCTCCTTTCTCACTCGCCACAGCGAGCTTCCCAGATGCGGTGGTAGTAACACCCGAGAAGCTGTTCTTGGACATGTATTGCTTGAACTGACTGTCCACCATCTTATTCCCAGAAATCCGTGGGTCGATACGGAAGAGAGCGTTGTGCGAGGCCCCAACGAGAGTCTGCTCTGCTGTCGTTTGGGCAAACTTGCTGTCGGGAGCTATATGACTGACTTGTACGTCGTCATGGACCTTCCATTCTTCTACGATTTTCCCGCGCTCGATATCCATGTTGAAGAGTGAGTTGGGATCGCGAGGGTTCATGATGATCATCTTTGAGTCTTGATCATGCAGCATCACCTGGGGGGAAAAACAATCACTAAAAATCTTCGATGCATAAAAGTCGATTGACCCTACATTCTTAGGGGGAAATTCTTTGCCTTTCATGTCTGCAAGGCGACTGATGGTGGCGTAATACTTGACCTCGTCTCGGGTGTGACGGAAAACACCAATGTTGTTTCCGCGGACAACATAGGATCTGTCGCCCTTGTAACCTACGGTGAGCTGTGAATTGCGTGCCCCCTTTGATGTGACGGGCATTTGCTCTCGGTCGCCCTCCGCTTCTTCCTCCTCTTCACTTTCACTTTGTTCTGTAAGTGGGTGAGGTTAAGTAGCTGGGGAAAGATGTGATGGTATGCGCACCTTCCAACTGATTTTCGACCGCTTCGTCTTCTGCGTCTTCCGCGTCTTTCATATCAACATCCTCGACATTCGCACTCAAGACATAAGAACGTTCGTCGCTCTATATCAAGCAAGTTCACTGATGATTCTCTGAGAAGTGAGATTGAACTGTACCTTGGCTTTCGCCCAGGGCACCTTATGCAGGCTCTCCCAAAGCCGTTTAGTGAACTCCAGTTGGAATTCCTCGTAAGTTTCTTGGGACGTGAACCTTAAACACCAACTGTCCTGTGTCCCGTTGTCACTCATATGATTCCAGGTCAGTGACCAAGTGACTGGTGACCATCGCTGCATCATGTCAGACGAAATTCGGTGAACCAGGACTTGACCTTCCTCGTCTGATGCGGTCAGCCAGAAATCAAACTTCTCACTTGTCCGTTGCACAATTTTAGCGTGAACGTCGCCTTGGCCGATAAAATGTTGGCTTTCTCGCTCCCAATAGAAAAGCTCGGCCGACTCATCTGCTAAATCGGCAAATGACGTATCAGGGTCTGATGTAGATTGGGCGGACGTCGGGCTGACAGCGGCAGGCTCGTTGCTTGTTTGGGCCGATTTAGCCTTGGAATCGACGGAGAGGGACTGCATGGCACTTGTAAGAGACTCTTGGTCCTTGGACGACGCCTTTTTCTTGCCTGAACCCTTGCGAGCATTTTTGGGTGGCGGTGGCCTGCGCGCCGAGTAAAGTTATTTGATGAAAAAACAAGCAGAGGTAGACACGCACTGCCAGATAAACTCTGCCAAATCGGTGTCCCGGGTAGCATCCGCGCTCGTCCTGTATTTCCGCTCATACATGGCACGATACATGCACGTCTCAAAGAAGGCACGGGTAGGTCCATTTGTCCCAGCAGCCACAAACTCATAGAACTCATCTATGTCCCCTTGAAGGTCGCGCCAGACGAAGGTGGGTTCACCTTCTGTCTCTCCGGTGCGGAACTCAAGCTCTTCGCTGATCAGGAACACGCGCTCCTCGTCGGCTGAATTTGGTTAGTCGGGCGGCGAAGATACCCCCGTAGAAGGCGGAAGACTCACTTTCATCTTCATCATCCAAAAACTCCTGATCTCCTTCCTCGTAAACTCGGGTGATTACCAGCTGGAAATTGTGCTCCATGGAAGGTACCCGTCGGATAGTTGCCATTGCATCATTGTAGCTGTGGAGATTGATACATTGTAAATTGACAATTAGACAAGGGGTCAAATGCACGTACATGCATTCTCGAGACGACCGAATGTTCCCAGGTCGCACGAGATATAGCTGGCCTGTCGATATCTTCACAACCTCCGCTGCGTCGGGATCATCTGGGCAATAACAATTGACTTTGATGTATCGCATTCATGTATTCGAAGCCACTTACGCCAAACCTTTCCCATCACTAGGTGAGAGATCCCATTCAGTGCATAAATAAATTCTAGTCAAGATACAAAACTTACAACTACGAAAGATGTTCATGGTGGGGTCAGAGAGCAAGAAATTGAAGAATGCGAGGAACGAAGATTCAATTCTGAGATGGCGCTGCGTGACAGCGTATGACGCGTGACGTCACACTTACGCGCCGCGCAGCCACAACCGTGTCTTCCACTCTCCACCGTCTTCTGATTCACGTACACGACGACTTTCAAGTTGGATGGCTTCTCCACTAACATCTCCAGGGGGTATGTATGAAAGGCTGGGGTTTTATTTATTCTCCCTTTTTTCACATTCCTCTGCCTTCGCAAGTACTGAGATTCAAGTTTACTTAAATTTTCTTGATATAAGGATCTACCCACTCCTCGGCCTCCCTGGTTCCCACAGAACCTCCAAGCCCTCTCTCACTTTCGAAGCTGCACAATCGACAGCCTAACAATACGCACATAACGGGCGAGGTGCGGAGTCATGCTCGAGCATTGACGCATCCTGTTGAAGCTGACCGGCGGACTGCGCCCCAGTATACGGCCGATTCCGCATTCAACTCACCGACATCGACTTTTTCTGCGTCCACGCTGAGCACGCGATTTGGGGGTGGTCGAAACATTGGACCGTCAGGCTTGGGGACGCCCTTTCGCATCATTCGTGCAGACCCAGCCATCGTGACGTGCTTCGATCCTGCGGACAAAGAGCTGTACGATCTCTGGGCACCTCGAGCTTGAGCTTGAAGCTTGAGGCAATAACCTTCATGTACATTATCGGATGTCGAACCATTGGACAGCATCATCCGTCGTTTACTGTGGGCGAGCGCTCTGTTTCATGTATCGTACGACAGTAAGCTCTTCTCCTGTCGTCTTGATATCCACTTATATATGTACACAATGAAGAGACTTACCTGTGAGTGGTATACCCCATTGGGCTTTGCGCAGCAACTTGAAGTGAGCATTCTTGAATACCTTCTATATCGGGAAACTGTTGGACATGCTAGCGCAAAGGGAAAGGACGCATTCGAGCGATGCTGTCGACAGCGTTGAATGAAGTCTCTTCGATCACTAGCTCTTCAGTCCCTGAAGTCACACAATCAGTACTGCCCCGAGAAAACCGGCAGATTGCTCGATGCTGTATATATAGCACCCGGTCACAGGCCGGCCGAAGGACGACTGGAGCGCCTGTGGATTCCCACCACAACCAACACTTGATAGCTCATAAAAAGCAGTGGATAAGACCACGGCGGTCTCCTCACTCCTCCCACTTGCTATGGTTTTCGCCATCGCACGAAAGGGGCCCTATGCAGCGCGTGTTCTCGTCTTGTTAGTCGCCTTGCTCGCTGCAGCACCCGTGTGGGCCAAATCTCGACGCCCGCCCAACCCAGCCGACCCGTATGCGGATCCCGCCAATGATCCCAATAACGGCCTGCGCTACATCGCATCGAACACACTCACTGGGATTGCATTTTGTGCGTTTTTTTACCCTCTTTTTCTCTGTGGATGCAAGGGCTCACTGCTTTGCCATCCGTACATGTTTCCAGCGTTGATCTTGACGTCGGCACTCGTACAGACGTTAAGCATGTTCAAATGGGGGGCGTGGTGGATGCTGTGTTTAGTCATCGGAGAATACAGTCAGTCATATCGCCAGCCCGAGTGCGCTCATTCTGACCGTGTTGACACGCCATGGTCATGATTGTCCAGCTTTCGCCTCTGGAATCGGCCTGCGAATCGGCCTGCACTTCCATCCGGACTCTCAGGGAATCTACATTGCTGAATATCTTTTCGTCGTGCTTTCGGTACGATGCTTCCCGATACCGGGACTAAAGTGAATGCGGCTGACTCGGCGGGGTATAGCCCTGTGCGTTCATCGCAGCGGACTACATTCTACTGGGACGCCTAGCAAGGCATCTGCATTGCGAGAAATACCTCATCATCCCCGCGCACCGCATTACTGCTATATTCATATCGTCGGACGTTACGACCTTTCTAATCCAGGCAAGTCCCGCAGCAGCATTGAAAATCTGACACATCCCAACAACCCATACGACGGTGCATAGGCTGCCGGTGGAGGCGTTTCGATTGGGGCCACCACAGTCCAAGGCGCTAAGACAGGATCCAACGTGCGTCCGGCTTGCGGTCATCTAGTCTGCCCTCGAGGCTGACAGCAGTTGGATTTATTCAATAGATTTTTCTTGCAGGCCTCGCCATTCAGCTCGTCTCTTTCTTTTTCTTCACATGCACCTTCACTCTCTTCATATACAGAGTTC
The DNA here is from genome assembly GCA_004802705.1 of Bondarzewia mesenterica. Lineage (NCBI taxonomy): Eukaryota > Fungi > Basidiomycota > Agaricomycetes > Russulales > Bondarzewiaceae > Bondarzewia > Bondarzewia mesenterica. Next base: position 80,732 of record SGPL01000034.1, on the reverse strand, counting down.
ACAAGCACGAGCCCAAAGCATGGAGTCTAGACCAGACCAAGCCATGGTACAACGATTGGAGGAGCCTGGGTGTCGCTATAGCCTTCAGCTGTGTCGGTATTCTGGTAAGCGATGCCCTTTAATACAATGAACCGTCCGACTTTGATTCATGCGCCTCCAGATCCGTTCCGTCTACCGTACGATTGAACTTTCGCAAGGGTTCGAAGGACCGATCGCCACAAACGAGGGTAACTTTTACGGCCTCGACACCCTCCCGCTCTTCATCGCCGTTGTCGTGTACTGTCCATTCTGGCCGGGACGATTCATTCCGCCATTCTCGAAGAGTGCGACGATCGCGCCGGAGGTGGTGGAGGAGAACAAGTCGAATTCAGAAATTTCGCGGGAAAGCAAGGACATTGTGTAATGCTTTGATGTTTCATGGTCGATACGGACAATTCTGGTACTTAGTGTTTGATGACTTGGCGTCAGTACCATAGTCTTTCAACAATATGTAGAATCATAATTTCTGGGCATTTGGTCGTTTACAACGAGATCTGTTTTCATGTCACGGCTTCTCCGAGCCACGCTTCGGTATATTAGCTTTGGAAGGGCTTCTTCGATGTGGGGTAGAGGAAGACGAGGCTATTCTGCACTGATGAATTCATGCACTCCAAGCCCATGCTGAATCTGGCATATGTGAGCATTACGCTCGACATGAAAATCGCATCTGACGGGATGCACATGCAGGAATATCGGGTGAACGATGGCGACACTGTGTTTGCAACGCTCTCGACCTGCAGTGATTCTGGCGCATGCGGCATTAGCTTTCCATTCAAGTGATCCGTGAGCTTGACATGAAAATTACCCCAGGTCAATACACTACAAGAGCACTGAAACAGGATCCCCGTCACAGACCGCTTAAAAACGCAGCTAGACCTGCAGAGTTGGAAGACGATCCTGTCTTGTCTCGCTCTTGTTTCTCTCTATTTCTCGCCAACATCTCCCGCAACTCTGACTTCTTCTTCGGACGCGACTTCTTTGACTGAGGCGCGGAGGGCGCAGATGACGGCTGCGGAGATGCTGAAACGGACGTGGAGAGGGACGCGGTTTGAGAGCTGACTGCGGAAGGATCCCCGGGTTTTGGAGTTGCTTGCTTGGAGGAATGAGATGCGATGGGAGGGTCTGAAGGGCTGATATGGAGAGCGGACGCCGATGGGACGCGCCCTCGGACCTGTCTGTACGAGGATGCGTTCCCCGTGGACAAGGGTACTAGCAAACGTTCAGAGTGACCGCAAGAGTGACAGTTCATCTGGATGAAACGCGAACGACCCTCGGTTCTGGAGCGCGGTCTTGCACGTTTGGTGCGTGTTGTCCTGGTGTTTGCTGCGCCATCGAAGAGATAGCGACCACATTTGGAACAACGAGAGGGGCTTGATGAAGCATGATCCGGGTGCAGGAGACGTGCCCTGGCAGCATGGCAGGCTGCGAGGGATGGAGAGACAGATTGGAGGGCGAATGGGAGGGAGAGCTGGAACTTTGTCGTGGTGAGCGAGAGGGACATGGGGTGTGACAGGGCGTGACAGGGGTGGAGCACTGTTTCGGGGATGGCACAGGTATCGAGCAACCGCCATTGTTTTCGCGGCTTATTGTTCTTTGCCCTCGCCTAGTCCACCTCTCATGGCCCTCTTAAACCGCCCTCGTTTCGCTCTGGCGTCCCCCGCCTTGTTTACTCCACACGCACTTCCAGCATGCTCGCCACGCAGCGCTCGCACCACCCTCGCCATCCACCCATCTCTTATCCTCTCTCCGCAGAGAGCCCTCCACTAGACGACTTCTCAAAATCATCACCCATGTCTCCCAAATCAGCTCACCATCTCCGAAGACCTTCCATCGTCAGTCCCATGTCTTGGCTAAGCCGCAGTTCCTCGTCTGCGTCGCAGCACGCACCTTACACTGCAGCTGCGAAACCGGTTCGCATATCTGAACCCAAACTCACCCCCACCCTCGAGACTCTGGCCAGTGCACGCAGCGGTGCCCTTGGCACAGGCGCTCTTGTAGTCCGAACGCCTCAGGAAGCCCTGGCCGGCTCTGGCGTGTCGGTGGAGGCTATATCCGATCCAGAACTTCAGGAGGAGGATTCTGAGGAGAGCGATACTGACCAGGAAGGGGGAGGTTTCCAAGCTGGTGATTTGCATCTTGCTTCCCCGCCCGGGAGTCCGCCTCGCCCGTCCTTGTCGATGTCGAAGAGCTCGCCAACGCTCCTGCTGAAAGAATCTACACAGCCAGCAAAGCCTACTCGTCCACCACCCCCAGCTCCTGTCTCATCAGAACCTTCGACCCGCTCCTCTCTCAAGCGTTCTCCATCCCTGCCCATTTCTTCCCAATTCCCTCAGGTCCCGCCTCTGCCCGCCCACCTCACACTATCTCCTCCCCCACCGCCATTCGAATGCATCCTCCTCTCTTCCGTTCCAACAATTGCCATCGACATGTCAAAAATCATCGTCACTCTGGAGACATGTACCGCGACACACCGAACGACGCTCACGACGCTCACATCCCGCCCATCGCATCTAGCCGACTACCTCAAGTCGCTGTTCCGATGGCGTCACGACTCTACTGCTTCGCTGCAATCGCAAGCAAGCGACTCGATGGGCTCGCCAGATAGCTCTTTCAATTCCGTCTTTCACCACCATCTGACATCGTCCGGTCTGTTGCCACAATCTGCGACCAACATTCACGTATTTCTTGACCGCCCAAGTTCCCCGTAAGCCCTTCTCTCGTCTTCATCACGTCCAGCCCCACCTCTGACACGTCTTTCGTACCCGGACAGCTATGACCACATTCTGGCATACCTGCGCTCTCCTCCGGCAACAATCGACCACGTCCCGGCTCTCCCACACGCCGTCCAATTGCACACGACCACAACCGCGCGCATCGAGGCCCTCGTCGCGCTCCGGGACGAGGCACGCTACCTCGGCCTCGACGACCTACACAAGCTCTGCATCGACGAGCTGCGCACGCGCCAGACGCACCTGCGCGGCGGTAGCAGCGGGTCCGTCCGCAGCGCACCCACCGTCCGCGAGGCGGGCTCCCAGCGCAGCTCGCACGCAGGCGAGCAGGACAGTGCGCGCGACTCGGCGGGGTCTGTTTCGGGTTTGGCGCAGAGCAATAGCGCACACCGGACCAGCCCGAGCGACCTTGCTGCCTCGCTGCAGCAGCGCCTCTCGGATCGAGAGCGTCGCAGCGGCGAGATGAAGAGGGAAGGCGCCGATTCTCTCTGGTCTCGTCCGACTGGCAATTGGCTGTAGATGTCGTCCCTGTCGCCGATGTTGTACCTCGGTTTCTTATTGCTTGTTATATGTAGTACCTGTGCAGTCGTAAACAAGTTACTTTATGTTCGCTTGCATCTGTTAACCACCGCCTTGACGCCATTGTAGCCCTACTTGAACGATGTAATCCCTCTTTTGATCGTCGTATCTCTTCCACAATATGCTGATCATTTTTTCACCAGTACCTATGTCAATGACTGGAGCATTTCTGAGAATTAAGTGATACGTACGGTACCCCTCCTCTCGATATCCAATGTCGCAACCATGACTTTGTTCTTCCGACTGGTCAAACTGTCTGCCAAGCCTGAAGGACCTCAGACGATGACCGCGGAACTCGTTTTGGAGGAGCAGCCGGAGTCGGGGGTGGTGCATCTCGGCTTGCCGCAGGATTTCACTCGAAAATGCACATTGATGATTGCACGGCAGTCACGTAGACTTGAATGGCCCACCACCTCCCACCATCACTGGTGAGTCACGGTCGTGCCAGTCCTGGCTTGCATGAAGTACATACCCCCCCACCACAACGAACGTTTTCCAAACCAATTTTGACGCTGCTCAGCATGCCCGAAGCGCTCACTTTTGAGACAGGAAGAAAGTTCACAGTACAATGCTCAAATTTTCATTGACCTAACCCTGATCAGATTCCGTCTAGTTGACACTGTGGGAACAATTCTGGGACCTTGGGCCATCAAACAGCATCAAACCCACCGGGTCAAATGCCCTGTCAACAGCTGAGCTTGAGTCAACATAATACAAGTATTCCATCGTGACGCTGTGGTGTGGGGCAGTTTTTTCTGAGCGCACTCGATTGTTTTGGTCAATGATAAATCTATTTCAAAGTCCCGGACAGAAGTCGCACAGAAATTGTAGTCACAATACCAAAAAAAAATATACCACAGATGTACAACTCAATTTCTTGGGTCATCTGCAACAGAAATAATCAACGGGAATGGATATAGAATAGAAATGACCTCCTGAAATTGCTGCCATAGTGCGAGGCGGCAGCGCTGATCTGACCGCTGGACAGAATCTGCATCGTCCACGGCCGCATCCCCACCCTCCACCACCTCGCCGTCCAGGGACGCGACTCCCGTTACTCTTGTCTCGATGAACGCGCCTCTTAATGGTATTCTTGTGTCCCAGCGCGGCCAATCTCCCAGCGGGAAACTCGGATAGGCAGCGACGAATGCAACCCAAAACGCCTCAACCCCCCACGACCAATACGGTGAAAGGTGATTGCCTACGGACGTGATGAGCCAGTCTTGAATTTGAGATGCGAGCGACGCCCACGCTCTGGCCGAAGAGACGTCGAAGGTTGAGGGGAGGGGAAGGAATGAGATGGAGGTTCTCCGTGGCTGTTGCTGAACAGTGTCAATTTAGTTGTCGAGCCCCAAATGCAGAAAAATAGGAGCACGCACTGGACGGCGATCAATATGCAGATCATCCTGCACTCGACCGCCTATCGACTCTCTCCGACGCATTGGTTGTGCATGGCGCGCGGTAGCTTGAATGAGAGGACGAAGCGAAGAGAATTCTTGAGGAACCTTGAAGCACAACTCGAATGGCTGCGACAGGGACGAATGAGCGGATTGATAATACGCAGAAACAACGATACGCACTATGTCTATGTCTGACAGCCCACGAGGTGCACTCCCCTGGAAAGAGATGGAGAGCTGGATTGGACCTGCACCAGCAGATACGTCCTGACCATGTAAGCGTCCGTAGAATGTCGTAGATGTCGTGGTGGTCATATATAGGTGATGGTCAATTGAGGTGTGATCAACGCATCATCCAGTGTGAGTGTCAGACAGGAGGATCCTGAGGCACGAAGGTTGACGAGTGGCTACTCTGCCCCCGGGAGACTAAGTGTGAGCCACGTGATGACTTCGCGACATCTTCGCAAAGTCGTGAATGCTGGCGCTGAGTTTCCATGTCTGCCCGTAATTCAAAACCTCGCTTCCGTGACAAATTCCTAGTTCCTACCAGGAAGCTATTCCGTCGATTCTTTAGCCGTACGCCTTTCCCAAGGCTTTCACCAGCTCCATCTCCAACAGCAGAGGCCCAATTGACCCCCCATCGCGAACGAACCTGAGCCTGCCTCCGTCCCCGTCGTCTCTGATCACTCATCCGATCATACACAATCCTTCAGCAACTCAACAACGCGCACGGCGCTGCCGAACCCTCATGAGACACTCCTTCCTTCCTCTTCACCAGGAATTTCGACTCCTCCGACCAGAGGGGAACAAATGAGAAAATTGCGTAAACTGGGGTTGGCAAGGTTAAGAGATGCTTTGACATCACTGGAAAGGGCGTCAGATGCCTTCCCGCCGCTAAAATCTACTGCTGCTGGTATAATGAGTATCGTTGAACATGTCGAAGTCAGTATGATCGGGCCTCAGATAAAATTGTGGGTGAGCGGGGTTGACCACTTTACCACAGAAATTTCAGGAGGTATAAACTGACTTCTCTGAGCTGATAGAGAGGCTGGGCGTGCTCACCGAGGTTATGCGGCCTTATCAAGCTGAGTTGCCGCCCGATCTCCGTCACCATTTGGATGGTTTGACAAGGTACGTGAATGTGTTCCTGTGATGTCCATGGCAGGAGAACTGATGCCAAAGGGAACAGAGCTTTTGAGGGAAAGAAATATGAGTTGGAAAAGAAGATACGCCGCTCTGTCCTGGTCAGGTCGCTCGAGGCGAGTGGCGATGCGCAGGACATCGTGCAAGGATTTCGTTATATCTCTTGTGCAATCGAGATATTCATGGTATGTTCACTTGCCAATTACATCGGCACCCATGGACACTCACGAATTGTAGTTGGGCATCTTGCTGGGCAACAGCATTGCTGCGGTGAGGATGAACACAGCCATAACGAAGGCTGTCCGGAATGGTCAGTGGAATGATCCAATAATCCGCACATGCGTCTAGTAACTCACGCGATCTCAGCGACGCTTGACAAACTTTGTCACGTCGCTGGTGCAGAGTTTAATCTTGAGGATCGTGAAGGATGCATGGAAGGAACGCGGATAGCGCTCCTCGCAGATCTGCTCATATGGGCCACGGACGATCACAGTCCCCGTCTTCTGGCTGAACGGGATGGCTGGTACCGGCAAGACGACCATCGCGGAGAGAGTTTCGCTCGTCTGCTTCACCAGAAAGGTTTACTTGGGGCTAGCTTCTTTTGCTCGCGACAAGGCTCCGCCGAACGCAGGAATGCCCGACGAATCTTCCCTACCCTGGCACGTGTCATGGCTCGCAATTCTTCTGCTTTCGAGCGCACGCTGGTTGAAGCTGTTGAAAGCAATCCAAATGCAGCTGAACTTTCTCTGGGCGAGCAGTTCGCGACCTTGATTGCTGAACCCGCCAAGTCTGCTTCTAGGGAGAGCACAGTAACTTGCGTGGCTGTCGTCGATGCCCTTGATGAATGCGAGGATCCGGATGTCGCGAAGAAGGTGCTCGACATCATTATCCGGCATGCGCCAGGATCGCATATGGAATTTTTCGTGACCAGTCGACCCGAGCCTAGTATGCGGGCTGCATTTGTTCGTCCGACTTCTCACCTTCATTCAGTGCTGCGGCTTCACGATGTTGAGGTTGACATTGTCAAGGCGGACATAGAGCTGTACTTGAAGAAACGATTAGGAGATATTCCGCAGCTGAGTGCCGATGTTCAGCATTCTGGTGGAACGCTCGGAGAGACTCTTCATCTTCGCATTCACCACGTCCGAGTACGTCAGAGACCCGAAGGGCGATCCGCATGAACGTTTAGAGAAATTGACAAGACCTGGCTTCAATTCGGAAGTTGCGCACCGCGCGCATCGACACTATTTATCATTTCATTTTAGAAGAGGCCTTCAAGGGCATAGACAAAGATGAGGCATCAGAAACGGCGCGAACTCTTGCGGCCATCGTTTGTGTCCGCGATCCACTATCGATCGCCGACCTCCAAAAACTTCTGGGTTGCAAAAATGTGCGTCGAGCCTTAGCATATCTTCATTCGTTGGTTCAGGTTCCAGAATCAGACGTCGACGGGTGCGTCTCGATCTTTCATGCCTCATTTGCGGATTACTTGCTAGATCCAAAGCGATCGGGGAGTCAGAAGTGGACTTTCGACTCGCCGCATGCTCATGGCGCCTTCGCCCATGATTGTTCGAAAATAATGAATTTGGAGTTGCGCTTCAATGTTTCAGGCATACAGAATTCGTACTTTGGCAATCAGGATCAAGAACAGTCCACAGGCCTACCCAGGCATCTCGTGTATGCGTGTCAATTCTGGGCAGACCATCTCGCGGGATCGTCGGCTCCCCAGGAGCTCCTGGCTGATGTTGAAGTATTTCTGCGGGACAAATATCTATATTGGCTGGATTTTATGAGTATATTCGGGAAGGTTCCTGATGCAACGAGTGCATTGCTGAAGATTGCCAGGGTAATTTCAGCACATTACTCCTCTGCGATCTTTCTTAAGTTGTCCCCGAATCTAGGTATCCTGCATCTCTCGTGATCTGGAGGTATTACTCAACCACTTCAACCACTTCGTCATGACGTATCGAGATCCAATCGTTCTCAGTGCAACCCACATCTATATCTCAGCCTTACCATTTTCAGATGCAGAGTCCAGTCTCACACAAATATTCCATTCACGATTCCCTCGCACACTGGCTGTGAATACTTCGACAGCTAGAGTAAAATTACAGTATTGTGTTCGAATTGATGCAGGAAACGGAGACTCAATCAGCTCTGTCGCATACTTGCCCGATGGCAAACGCATCGTCTCTAATTCTGGGGACAATACGATCCGTGTGTGGGATGCGGAGACGGGCGAGGCCGCTTCCAAGCCATTCGAAGGGCACACATCCACGGTCAGCTCTGTCGCGTTCTCGCCCGATGGCAAACGGATCGTCTCTGGTTCTGATGACAACACGATCCGTGTCTGGGAAGCGGAGACTGGTAATGTGGTCAGAAACCCCGTCGATGGACACAGAGGCCATGTCTTGTCCGCACTTTTGCCTCAGGTACGATATCCTTCCTCAGCTTCTGGCGACCACGACAATCACACCGACACGTCAGTGAGGGAATCGCTGCATGACGATGAATCAATTGGTTCAGTGATGGAGTCTTCTGCTCAGAATCCGCCTTTACTTCTTCCGATGGCATTCTCTCCCCATAAAATACATGCGTTTGATGCTGCCCCCTTGTTTGACGGAATTGATGCGACACACGCCAGCAATTTGTCGATGGAGGACGGATGGGTAGTCGGGCCAAGAGATGAACTTCTGTTCTGGGTACCACCGGACTTGTGCGCTGGACTGTTCTGGCCAGGAAATACTGCTGTGACTGGTAGGCCGTGGACGAAACTCGATCTCAGTCGCTTTGTGCATGGAACTGAATGGATGAATTGCTTTTCTGATTCGTGAGTTAGTTCCCTCAACTCGAGTCGCCTCACTGATTTTCTTCGTGTAATCTTTTGGTCGCTTAATGTATGATTTCTATGTGGCAGAAAATAACTAGCGTGGACGCACTCTACGATTCATTTACATTCTAAACAGAGAAACAAAGTGCACGCGGAACTTGTCTGATATCGAAATGCGGTAAAGGTAGTGATGGGCATGAGCGCTATGGCCAAATCGGAGGCTTCTCTCATGAAATATATGCGACGTGGTAGAATAAATACTGTATGCCTACACCTAGTAAAATCGTCGTTCACGGCATTCTACAAGCAGCGACACGTTACGATGCGTAGACGGAAGCCAACGTATCAATCGTACAGAAAGTTTGATGAGCGGTTCGCCGCCTCGCGTAGCGCTCAGAGATCCATCCGAGCAAATGGAGGATGGAGGATGAATCGACCTTACTAGCTGACGATGCGATGCATCGTACCTTCTCTTCAACCTTCTTCAACCTCTACATACCCGCGGCATCCACGCACTACATGAAAGAAGGTGTGTCTATCGAATCGCGAAGAGCTGAGCTTTCTGCTTCTTTCGTTGGTCTCTGGACATGGAAATCCGGCGAGCTGATGCCTATCATATCACTCGGCGATAACCACAGCTTATTTAAATAACACATTCGCATCCGGATCACAGTAAACGATCGATCGATCGTTCAGACGATGCACTTATAGAAAGGCCCTTTAAGATGTCATTGCGAACGAATTACCGAACTAAAGTACAACCTCCCTTTTGCCCAACGGCTGCGGTCAAAAGGATGCCCGGAGGCCGACGAACAAAGAAAGTGAAAAAAAAAACCCCAGATGATCATCGCTCAGTCAAAGAGAGGGGATTGGATCCAGAAGACGAAGACAATTGATAGAAGAAAAACAGAGAGGAAATGAGGTGGCCACAACATAGACGACATACTGAATGGCAACAGCGTGCATGATGATAACGTACAAGTACATATTGGAACCAAGAGCGTCCATTTCATGATGAGGAATTGATGTGAATTCACTCTGTCTGGTACTTCTCCCGAGAGTAAGGGTTGACGCTGTAGACCTTGATGACAGGAGGGCTCTTGGTTAAGTCCGCGGTCACGATGACCTATATAAATCAAAATGCAATCAGCGTCAACGGAACAAACGAGAAAAAAGAGAACGCACGGGCACGGTCATGAGCTCCTTGATTTCCTGTATCTTGTGACCAGAAGGCGTGGCCTTCAAACCCTCGAACTCAGGCATGACCTTGGCCATCGACAACAAGTGTTGCTTAGATGACTCGCTCACAGCCTCGGCCTCCTTCTCGTCCCGACCCAATACAATTTCATCATCGCCGTCATCTTCATCAAACAGGGCCTTCTCATCGTGTAAGGAGCGAGAGGCGACTTCCATCTTCACGGCGTGCTGCTCAGCATTCTGCTTGACCTTCTTCAAATGCTCGTCATCGCTGTTCTCCGCGAGCCAACTAATCACGTCCCGGTCCGACCAATATATCTGTAGTGAGTGGCTATGCTCATCATAGACGTGGTTCTGAACCCATGATGAGAAAGCAGAATCACGAAAAAGGAGTAGATCCTTACATCAATAGGCATCTGGTCAACGTGAACCCGTTTCTCGATCCCGAACTCGGGAACAAGAACGTCGAAAGCAGCATCAAGCACTGCAACCACTTTAGCTTGGCGCACGACAGGGCCGTACCGAGAAGTAAGGTCTGATATCAGCACACAGAGATAAAGATGTGCTGACTGCTCTTGAGCAAGTTTCGCGGAATCACTCTTACTGTTGGAAGAAGCAAGTTGAGAGATGACACAAACCAGATCCTAGATGATGCTCACATGTTGCACTGCTGAGTGACCTTGGCGACAGCGTCTCGATCCATAGAGAACTTGTTATCACCTACGCGAAGCACAAATTAGAAAGGCATATTTATATTTCAGATGAATAACGCACTTGTGCCCTGCAAAACAGATTCAAGCTGACGATGAACCAAGACATCCGCATAACGGCGAATTGGAGACGTGAAATGAGTGTACAGCGGTACATTGAGAGCGTAATGGTGGTATTTGGCGATGTCAAGCATGCCGGCACAGAAGTACTTCGCCTGATGGGTGGACTTGAAGAACAACAACTCCAAGAGCTTGCGAGCTGCGGGATCCTCGATCGCATCGAAGGAGCGCATGACAGCGCCCGAGGACGAAGTATCGAGGGTGTAGCCCAAGCGTTGAGCTCGCTCAGCCAGCATGTTCTGTCACTTCATTCAGTGATAAAAACGCCAAGCAAAGGAAATTAACCCACAAGACGACGCTCAATAGGAATGTCGTGACGACGAAGAAGAGCCTGCTCAGGAAGGTTGACAGCTATCTGCTGCGCGACGGTGATGTTGGTGAGAAGCATGAACTACAGAAGACGACAGATGTTAGCAATGCATGGGTGACTTGCCAAATCCTGTGGAAGCGTACCTCTTCGACGAGATGATTTGACTCATGACGTTCGTATTGTGAACAATCAATGGGGGTGCCAGAATCATTGAGTGTGAAACTAAGGCGAAGAGACTCATGGCTGATAGCACCATTCTGGAATCGGCGGGTACGCAACTCCTTCGCAAGGTCCTGCAAAACCCTTATATCGTGCTCAACAGCTGAAGCATCATGTTCGGGTATCACAGGTATGCCACCCAAGGGTTTACCTTCAATAACGCCTTGCGCATCAGAATAAGAAAGCTTTGCTGCTGACCTTTAGACAAATGTTGTCATCGATTAGGACCGAGAAACGGTATATATATATGCGGTGGAAGCGTACTTTATGATGGTCTTGCCAAACCATTTCTTGATGATCTTCGTATCCTTGGTCATCGTCAGGATCACCGAAAATGCTAGACGCTCTTGTCCAGGGTTCAGACTGCACAGTTCCTCGCTAAGAGCCGGTGGAAGCATGGGCACAATGCGTTGAATGAGGTAGACACTGGTAGCGCGCTTGCGAGCATCCCGATCCAACGCGGTGTTTGGCTTGACGAAGTAAGAGACATCAGCGACGTGGACGCCGACGTCGTACGTTCCGTCGTCGTTGAGTTTGACGGAGAGGGCGTCATCTAAATCTTTCGCTGTATCGGGATCAATAGTAAAGATACGCTCGCTACGAAGATCCTTCCGGACTTCAAACTCCCTTGCAGGAATCCTACAAACATATTTAGTATCAGACAGTAATCTTTTGCTCTTATGAGGAAAGTGACATACGTCCACGGAATCGGAGGCAAGCACTTCACTACGCTCTCAGTGAAATCCTCGGTCGGGAAGTTGCAATCCTTGAGTAATGCACTTGTTTCCACTTCGATGTCGCCAATAGGGCCAAGCTCTTCGACGAGCGTTCCAAACGGATGCAGAGAACTGATGGGCTATTACATTGTCAGCCAGAAAAAAAAAAAGATGAAAACGCGGGGGAAAGCACGTACATGGCGCTTGATGCAAGCCACAAAGAGTTTGTTCACATACATATCAGAGTTTTGAACAAAGTCAGGAGGCGCTTGCTCAGTAGGTATCGCGATAAGCGGGACACGCTTGTCGGTCGGTTTGAACCAAACAATCTTGGGGCGGTCAATGGGACGCCTTGGCTCATCACCACGATCGCCCTCTCGTTCACGGCGTTCAGCTTCCTGTTTCTCCTTCGTCGCAGCTGAAGACGGGCGCAAAAGGCCCAAAGTTCCGGAGAACAACTGCCCAGGCATGCGCTCCACGACAGCCACGACGTGACCAGCAAACTGAGGTTTGACATCGTCGGTAACTCTGGTATTTTAGCGATGAATCAGTGAGCGTATACATATCTGGAGGACTGCGACACTTACTCCTCATCCTCGAACAGCATCAGACCCTGTCCTTCAACCTCCACATCGTCCTTTTTCTTGTCGTTCTTGCGTCCCGCAGTGGACTTCATCTCGTACGCGGCGTTCTCTTCCTTTTTTTCTCTTCTTCTCTTCCTTCTCCTTCTTCGTACCCCAGACTTCATCAACATCGAGCAACTCCACAGCAACAATGTCACCCTCGAGGGCGCGATTACGATCCTTCGACCCGCATATATATATATCAGCGTCCAAGACTTCGGTGGAGACATAAGCATCGGAGCGATTGCGCTTATTGACACGCAAGATACCAACGACGAGTTTACCAGTAGCAAGGAGTGGTGGAAGGGATGCTTGAGGAAGGTAAGGAGCGAAAAGCGACTTGCGTTGGGGTTGACTAGACTGCTGTTGTAATTGTGACTGGAATTGCTGTTGCTGTTGCTGCAATAGGTTAATGCCGCCGAGGCCCAAGCCCATCATATTCGCAGCCATCATGTTTGGTAACATGTTGGGGAAACTGAAAGATGGCATCTTGTGGTGGTGACCACCAGCAGCAGCACGGAACTGTTGCAGGCTCTGCAACTGAGCTTGGGCTTGAGCGAGGTCCGCAGTGAAGCCGCCGGTTTGCTGAATGCCACCTACACCGCCGTCTGCACCGCCCTATCAGCATCGGTTCGTATACCTTTCACAAGAACTCACTTAGACGCCAGCTTGAATCCGCCCTCGACGGTTGGCGAGAGTGTCCACCGAAGGCCGCTGGAGGAGCGAAGCCATCATCAAATCCATCTTGTGCAAGCGGGTTGCCGTAGCTGACGGAACCAAGACCCTGCTGCCCTCCGGACTTGTTCAGTACATTGACACTGTGCCTTCGACCGTGGCCATGGGGAACGCTCTGAGGTTGACCGTCTAGTCCCAAACTGACGTTTCCTAAACCCAACTGGCTCATAAGGCCCTGTTGACCACCCAAACCGCCCAAGCCGCCGGCACTCATACCCATAGGGACAGTACTATGAACTCGGCGATGAGCTCCCGCTCTGTTGGGGGCAAGACCTGTAGTCTGGAAGGACAGTACTTGGTTGGAGGCAAGCTGTTGCTGGTAGAGGGCCTGCTGTTGACGCTGCAGAGCCTCAATCTCGTTCTGGATGGCGATCTAACACGGAAAAAACTATGAACTCGAACTCACGAACAAAAGCAGATGAAGCATACCTGCTCAGCCATGATACCTCTAATCTCTCCATTGCTCTCGCCCCTTCTGTGACTCGCCTCCTGCTCGGAATAAGTCTGGAGGCTCTGCTGTTGAGGGAATTGAAACCCGATGTCCTCCTCACTGATGGAAGGTCCCATGGGCGAGTTTGCAGCAGGACGGCGGCGAACCCCAAACATGAACCCAGGCGCGAGTTGAGGGCGACCCGAGGGACCGAGTATATCCGCTTGTTCCTGCTGAGCAGCAAGAGCGGCGAAACGAGGTGCTGTGAAACTCTGCGATTGAGAACGAGGGTGATGCCCCTGAGTACTGTAGACATTTTCCGGTATTTCACCCTCCTCATAAGGCGCATTTCCGTAGACCTCCTCAACATCCTCCATCATAGCACCGAGGTGAGGCGAGTAGGTATTGAAATTACCCGAAAGAGAAGACGCTCCGAGAGATGCAGCCTTGCGGTGCCGAGGAGGGTCGTTGGCAGTTGGAGGAAAGGCAGCAGCACCAGGTTGAAAGACAGGAGCATTAGCCGGTAGATTCGATCCTGTAGTCTGCGGGATGGGCATAGAATTGGAGCTGGACAGAGTGTTACCGGACAAGGGGAAAGTTTGATTGGGTGGCGAGGTCGTCTTCAAGTCGGCAATGACTCGTTGAAGGGAAGAAAGTGCGTCACTAGAGTCCGTACCAGGGACGGGAACAGGCGAGGTAGTCGCCTTGGCAGCAAGCTGTTCCTTGCCAATGTTCCCTCCTTGTCGATTCCCCTGCGAAACAGAAGAAGGAGCCTTGCGGTGCGTGTTGCGCCCGCCGTTTGCCTTGGGCCGCCCATCAGTCTTCTTGCCCTCGTTGCCCTTCTTGCCAGTCTCAGAGCCAGATTCGACTGCAGCGGGAGTAGATGACTTCTTGACTCCCGTCCTTGAGGACGGCCTAGGACCTCCTTGAGAAGATGCACCACTACCACTGGATGGCTTGGAGACAGACGGATTGCGGCGAGGACCGCGGTTGCCCTGCTGGGCTGACCCATTGGACGCTGTTTTCTTATCGTCCCTCTTGGGTTGGTTTTGCTGAGATTGTGGAACAATTTCGTCGGTCATTTCGGTCGTAAGATAGCTTGACAAGTTGTGGAGCTAGGCGTTATGAAATGTTTTTAGGTTTTCTGCTTTCTAAGAAGGAGTTGGATAACTGGAAGGCGAATAGTCAAAATGATGACGCTTCCTCTGTCAGGAGGGACGTACCTCTTGAAAATTGGAGAGAATTGTGGGTTTATGGAAAGGCTTTGCCCTGTAGGGCGAGTGAGGAATTATGGAGTGATTGCCTCGGGTAGGCGTGGAAGGAGTTTTGCTTATCGTCGTCAAGAGCGGGAAGAGAAAGAGTGGGCGCGCTTTCCGTCATAAATACTACTGTTCATTTCATCTTCCGATGGCTGTACATTCTCACGCTCCAATAGTACTGCCAAGTTGCAGTGTTGAGCAAAGTTGAAGCTTGAACCACGTAAGGACACGGCCAGCGTGAAAACGCTTTACAACGATCATACATCAGGTGCAGAAATGTCTATTCACGCATTACTATGGGCAATAAGGACTAATTCTGACAATACTGTATCACAGCTTGCCGAGCTTATCAATGATGGCGGCAGTATATTCCTTGGTCGTCGCCTTCCCTCCCAAGTCACCTGTGATAGTCTTGCCCTCCGCAATGGTCTGTTGGCAGTGTGGTGTCAACATTGATAGTAATGAGAGAGAAGCAACGCTTACCGTCAAAGCCGCCTTTTCGATCTGATCAGCGTGCGTGTTGAGGTTCATGTGTCTTCACGGAATAATAATAAGTCAGGTGTACACGACTTCCGCTGGACCGTGACAAACATACCTCAACATCATCAGCGATGACAGAAGAAGGGCCGTCGGGTTGGCCAACCCCTTGCCTGAACAAAACACAAGAAATGAATATTGTGCAAAAAACGTACGTTCAACAACGCACCTGCAATGTCGGGCGCTGAGCCATGAACAGCTTCAAAGATAGATGCATCCTGAAAGAGCGTCAGAACGCTCCTCAATTAGAGACTGAACATCAAGAACTCACACGACCAATGTTTCCGGACGGTGTGAGGCCAAGACCACCGATAAGACCAGCGCACATATCGGAAAGAATGTCACCATAAAGGTTGGGCATCACCATGACGCGGTCAGCGTAGGGCTTGGGATTTTGTGTGATCTAGAAGAAAAATCAACACCGAATGAATGGGGAAATATTGCCAAACGGACCTGGAGGCAGACACGGTCCAGCAAGTCCTCGTCATATGTAATGCCGGGGAAGTCCTTCGCGACTTGACGGCAAGCGGAGAGGAACATTCCGTCCGACATTTTCCTGCAATTCGATGAGCCTACACGAAGAGAAAAAAGAAGACAACTCATGGCCCACATAATGTTAGCTTTGTGCACAGCGGTCACCCTGTTTCTGCCACTGGCCTGGGCATAATGGAAGGCGTAGCGAGCGACACGCTCAGAGGCATCCCAAGTGATGAGTTTAATGGATTGAACAACGCCGTCCACGACCTCGAAGAATGTTATGTTAGGGGGAAGACCCATAGCCGGAATAAAACGGAAAACTCACTTCATGTTCAATACCAGAGTACTCTCCCTCTGTATTCTCACGGATCAGGACGGTGTTCACATCATCGTAGGGAGTTTTGAAGCCCTTGATAGAAGCACATGGTCGCACATTGGCAAAGAGGTTGAATGTTCGGCGGAGAGTGAGGTTAAGGGAGACGTGGCCCTTTCCGACTGAGGAATGAGGGTCAATTTCGTCAAGTGCATGCTAGAGAGTCACGGAAAACTGACTCGGGGTTGCCAAAGGTCCTGTGGTCACGTCAATCACTCTGCACGTCGACAATGATGGAAATGAACGCACCCTTCAACGCCACGGTGTTCTTACGAACCGAGTGTATCGCGACATCAGGAATGACGGTCTTTCCCCCCTTGAGGACTGGGTTCACGCTGACTTCTTCCCATTGAATAGGAACCTATCAATGATATTAGGTATGCAAATACTGCAGCAAAAATACTATAACAGCACATACGTTGGCGGCGTTATATATAGCTTTGACAGATTCACTGATTTCTGGTCCAATGCCTGTTCATGATGCGGGTCAACGTTGCCCAATACAAGAACAAGCTGGTCGCCTCACCGTCACCGGGGATGAGAGTTACAGTGTATTTGCCCTTCAAAGCGTGCATGAACTAAACATAACTCAAAAGCCATGATTGAACTCACATTGCTTCCCTTTTGTCCTGCAAAAGCTGCAGTCGGTGCAGAGGCATACCGTCTAAAAGGCTGACACGCGTATTAGAGGCGAGACAAATGTGACAGAACAATTGGTTTTGCTACCTGTGAGTAAGAGACCGCACGATGCGCGACGCCAGCGAAGGACCGAGAAGTCAGCATAACGATGTAGAGGAAAGATGAACTATTTGCTTTGGTAGGTCGGGAACTACGAAGTCGGTTGTTCCCCGTCTCCGGAAATGGACGGATGGTCACGTGCAGAACATCATACGGCTCAAACGAGCCGATTTTAGCCGCCCGTAAATCGCTCTTTGGTTACACGTAAGTTATCGAGATTTCCCGATCTCAATGCGGTATATACATACCTTAACTGCATCACGTCTGCAAAGTGCAAACTACTATAATATCACGGCCCTCCGGGGAACACCTGGTACCACTCCTGATTGGCCCCTGATGTATCCAAAGTAAATGCCGGGAATGCTATGTTCGCGGCAAAATCCGAAGCGTGACGCGACGGAGGCTCAGAGGTAGCCGTCACGTCAGACACGGATATCCTGAGGTACGAAGGTTGAAGGAAGTGTCTACAACCTGCCACTGGGAGACTAGCCGTCACAGCCCATATGTAGTCTGGAGACAAGACCTGGAACCTAACGGTACCAGGAATAACTGCCTGGCAGAACCGAGAATAATCATCTCGGGTGAGTCGTGAACCGATCAAGAGTCCGTAATTAGCTTGTAGCCTTAACACAGAACGACTGTCTTCTGTGTAGGTCGCTACGGAGACTAGCTTGTAGCCATCCTTTTGACTCACCGAGCGTAATACCACACAATGTAGTTTTTACACCCACCCGAGAGATCCGATGCTGCCGACCGATGCTATTATCATTAGAAACATTCCCAGTCAAAGCTTTTGAAATATGGTGCATAATAAATACATCTGTAGACAAAAGGTGGAAAATACAATGCGCAATAGCGGTGTAAGGTCATATAGAAAATCATAGCTCCTTACCAGTTCCTATCCACTCAACAATCCGTTTAGCTGCTCTCGATACTTCTCCATCTCCCTCTCCGCCGCCTCTTCTTCCAGCTGCTCCTGCGATGACTAGAGAAAATGCATAGTTAGCAGCCGCCAACATAATTGTCTGAAGACTGACCGGAAGCTCAGTTTCTACGGTGCCAGCCTGGCCAAGCTTGCCGTTCGTTAAGTCGAACAACACCTTGTCCACCTCAGCATCAGCCTCTTCCTCAATCTCCTCATCTTCATCCACTTCAAGGGTATCCTCAAGCATCTCTTCCATAATGCCAGCCTGAATAAATCATAGCATCAAAATTCTACTCTCTCATTTTGCGAGCGCACCTTCGTCATCTCCATACTCATGTAACGCATCGTTTGACTGATCTGTGGTAGTTTGATGAGGTCATTCGAGAGCTTCATGATTTCTGTGGACTTCTGAAGAGAGCCTGTAACCTTGGCCATAGCTTCGAGTTGTAACAACGGTGATTATGAGCGCAGAATTCAGATGTAATGAGCGGACGCCGATTGCGCACCTAATTGCTGTGTCAACTGTGTTCCTATAGAGCTCAGTCTTGCCTTGCTAACAGACAATCGATCCTTCTGCTTGTTACTCCTCACAACCTCGCGAGCCAAGATACGCGCAGATTTGACATCTCCTTTCTTCGCAAGTTGCTTCACAGTGTTGCGCGCTTTATTTGTTTCAACGTCGAGCTGTACAGGAATCAGTGACAAGATGGTGGTTTGGGAATAGAAGCCCGACCTGCCTCATCTCTCTCTCCAAACCCCTGGACTCCTGACGGAGCTTGGATTGCCACGCACGCACTTTCTCTTCTGGAGTTGGCCCATATAAAAAGCGGTTGATAGTCTGCATATAAGAGACGGACTTGGAACACGGCCCACTGCAGATTCAAGACAAGTACGGAGACTGCACAAACTCAGCCACCTGAAAGTGCCATAAGCATGGTATGTCACGAGATCCCTGCGCGACTGCGTTCAAATTCAAATAATTCGATGATCGACGACTCTTGTCATTGAATCTGATCTCAGCAAACCGTCAAAAACACTGCCAGACCACTCATTGCGGATAGGAGTGGGCATGTCAATGCTGAAGCGCTGCAAGTACATGATGACTATGGCTTGCCCTTGTTGATCGTACTCATTCTCAAACACTAAGTACGTGCTGAAGACTTATAAACGAAGACCAGGTTCAATGAACGCTAGCGTTGAAGCGCTCTGACTTCTCGCTCTCTCGGAGCTCAATAGGTTACAATACACCGGCTGTAACATGTCCTGATCGTATCAGCTCGTATAAATAACGATGATGGGAGTACAAAAGAAAATTTGTGCAAGGACGAGAAACATATATGAGCTTATATTATCAGACAGACAAAACGTACGTACGGATACAGTGAATAAATACAGCGATAACATCAGCCAACTGTGCCCGAGCCACCCAACGATGACATATCGTTACAACAACACCAGTCTCTACGGGCCTATCTGTACTGGGCCCCCACGAATCTCGTCGACCAGCGTCTCCCAGTAAGTCCAATCCGAACCATCCAGACTGGGCATCGAAGAATTGGGGTCATGACCATCGATGGAGTCGATCCGAACCACCCCGACAGGTCAGCACTTCCAAAGCCTCCCCAGGGTAAACCTGCGAGGCTGGCTGACGCGTCCATACCAGCATCACTGCTAACAGCACCGCTACTGAAACCCAACCAATGGTCGAGGAGAGATTGTGCTGCGGACGACTCGTCATCCGCATTGGGACTACCTGATTTCGAAGTACTTTGTCCGTCATTTTGTTCGCCCTGCTGCTGCACTCTTTGAAGAGCTGGAGAGTGCAAGATGCTGTTTGCGAGGGAGGATGTAGGTTCGATTAAAGCCTGAGGCGATGTCGACATAGTAAGATTGAGTGGAGGAAACTCTTTCGGAGATGAGGAAGAGAACGTATATGGAACCCTGGAAGCCGGTCGCTGGATACCCAATAAAAGCTGAGCATCTGCAGCGGGCGCAGATGCCGACCGGGTTGGGATATCCTCCAGTCGAGAAGCTTCGCCGACAGTCCCTTCCTCCACTTGTGAAGACTTCGTCTTCAGGAATTCGATGATCTTCAGCTCTCGTCTCGTGGTCTCATCCATCTCCCGAACACCTTCATGTTCTTGTAGGAAAGAATCCATAATGGCGTGCATTGTCTCTGCCAGACTGCCCCTGGGTTCTAGCACCAGATAGATGCCGCTGATCATGGCACTCTGAAACTCTCGGTAAGCGCTGTGAAGGGAATCCCGAATCTCTTTGGGTATCTTCTCTCGGAATGTTTTTCGAATCTCGAAATCTTTCTTAGCTGACTCAAAACATGCTCGTCGTGAACGAAGGTAACGATCTGAGCTCAGCCTTCGCAGCAAGTACGGTCGATGAAGACTGATGCGGACGAAGAGCACTTCGGTGACGAGTAGGAAGCGATGCGCGGGAATGTACGTCAAGCTGTCATCAAGGGATGTGTCGGGCTGTAATGCGAAGTGAGGAGGGAGGGAATGGGCGAATTTCAGCAGTTCGTCGTCGAGGGCCAAAACATCAGAATAATGACTGTGCTGTCGAACTTGCTGGAAGTGGTGTACAATCCTGCCAATTATGGACGCGAGCGTGTGACGCAAGATGACAAAGGTCATTCTGGTTGGCGTATTGAGGGGAGGAGGATTTCGGATTTCAACCAACGTAATCTCATCCTCCACGTTCAAGGGAGGCTGAGTAGAAGTGTAAGCATCTTGAATGGCGTTCGGCCTCCCCAGTACAAGAGCATATGAGCGATCGGCATGGTAAAGATAGGCCCTACAATCATCCAAGATACATAACATAATGTTAGGAGACCGAACCGAAGAATGAATCAGGGCTATAGAACCCACCAGACTCGACGACGATATTCCACTTGAGCAGGATCCATACCCTAGTCGGACAGTCACGACGGCACTCAGAATGAAGAATATGAGGTTCACCTTGCTCACCATACTAGCACCGTCTCGATGAAGTCCAAGAGCTTGAGCTGTACGGACGGCAGCACCCAATTGACTCCAGCACTCCGTTATGCGACGATCAAATGTGAGAAAGCGAGCGCTCTTCTCATGATGAGAAAATGCAGAAAATAAGAAAAGGATAATTGAACTCACCAACAACCGAGTCAGTACCATGTCTAAGCAATCGGGTTGAATGGCAGCAGCAATCAAGACAGATCGTCGAGCTAATGAAAACGTCAATCATGTTGTGCAGCCTATACAGCAGCATAGCTTACATGACCAATAATATCGAAGAGATGTCAATCTTCGAGTCCTGGCATCCCCAGCGACATGCTCAGGAGCCAGCCTCACAGCAATCGCCAGGATGACAAATAGGAGAGGAAGAAATCGAACATCATTGGGATGGGCAGCAGTACCATTGGAACAGATAGAAGCATATGATTGACGAAAATCTCGCTCCGAAATAGGATACCGAGTCCAATTTCTGCAAAGCAAGGTTTCAAGTATTAAAACGACTTCATGATTGAGGACAGAAAATAAATAAATGAACTTACACTGCACTAAAATAATAATCAACGAGTACGTCCGAAAACCGTTGCGGAGGAAGTTCCTGCACGAGCTCTGTGATCTTGTGTGGAGGAACTCCACAGTCTTGTATCAAGGTCTTCAAATTGTCAGCAGCTGTTGCTTCAGAGTCTTGTCGTACAGAGTCGATGATAAAATTTGCGACTACATGTGCCTTTGAATCGTCGCGGATGGAAAGGCTCGGATGCAGAATATCTCCAGACAAACCGCCGTTGGCTCCTTCGGTACTGCTTGAACGCAACCGGTTATCGGATCCTGGCACAACATTTTGCAACTAGACCAGCGAGTCAACGTCACAGAACGGCATCTGAAAGTAATATATCGCACCTGTTCTAAGACGGAGGCAGGGGCAACACTGCCGGACGCGCTGTTCCCATACCATTTTCCACTTTGGAATGTCCCTCCACTGGGATCCTGATCACCGGTATGAGAACGAGCGCCCTCATCTGGACTTGGCGACAAGGATCGATCGTGGTCTTTTCCTATGTTTTCCAAAGACGACAGGCCATTTAACCCAGAGGCATACTGAGGCAATGCCAATTCGATTATGTGCTCCAGGCGGGCTAAGCGCAAGTAAATGTCTTGATCCGGTTTACCAGGTGTGTAAGCTTTGCACAGCTCTGGAACTTTGCGAGCTATGCACTAGAAAGAATAATTGAGAATTGAGCAAGGATGGCTGCACCAAGAGACCGAGGCGCACATGCGAACAGGGAATCTGACGATTGCACTGGACGGACATGGAATGCGTTAGATATCGATATTACGGCGGCACGGGACTGGTACCTTTTGCTTTCGGCGATGGCATTCACCACAGGAATAGCTGTAGTGATATATTCACTTTGATTGATCCTCCCAGTGCGCATGGATAGCTGCCTACCTGACTCTAGTTCGCGGCTTCTTCGAGCCTCCATTATTTGAATCCTCGTCATCAAGCATTCTACGTTTCATGGACGAATGACCGGATTCTTCAGCATTTGAGGCGTAGTTAGCTGATCTGACCATGAAATAAGACTGAGAAAGGCGTGGCAAGCCACGGCACGACGTGAGGTCGGGTGAGATGCTGAAAGGAAGACTTTCGAGGTCAGTCTAAATAAAGCAGCTCCTCTGACTCACAGCCACCTACAGTCACGCATGCATGAAGATTCACGTAATCCCGTCTTGATGATGCTCTTGTCAACGTTCATTTACTTACGGCCGCTCGTTTGTTGAACTCAGCACCCATCTTAGTTTCATTCTTGCAGCCTGCATACTCAGATACATAATGGAACAAGAGCCGTCGTGGAAGAAGCTTAAGTTATCTCTGGAGCAGCCGTATAAGAATGACAAGGGTCTGTCTTTACCAGTCGTCCTCGATATCTTGCCAGATGGAGAATACGTCTACGAACCGTAAGCCAATTTGCTATCATTATCAGATGCAATAATCAACTGTTCTTGTGTAGAAATGAAAGTCCTGGAGCGAAGCTCGGAGAGAGCCTGAGGCGAGTTTTCCAGGAGCGAGGATTGGACTTCTTCGAGCAAGACGAACAACAGAGAAAGACGATGGCATCTGCAACCGGAGATGGCGAAGCTGAGGGGGCCAGCCTTCAAGACGAGAAATTAGAATCTTTGGAAATCAAGCCTATGTCCTCTGAAGAATTGTACAAGATGCGGATGGAAATCCTGCCACAATTACAGTAAGTAAGTGAGGTTCCATAACGCACGGGATAGATGATTCATCTCAAGTCAGCATTGCTCTTGGTGAAATGACCCTGTCGAGGGACGTGTTGTCCCTCTTTCTTTCCTCTACAGTAAGCGTTGCCCTGAACGCTGATTCGTTACCCGCCCTTGCTCCTCCACCTGGCATTCTGACATCGTCCTCGATATCCGTCACTCCCGCAATCCCATCCGTGCAGTCCTTCAATGCACAACTTGTGGTAGGGGGAAAGGATGAGGCATTGAGGAAGGCTGCCGATCTGTTCAGATCTGCCGCAGATAGCATTGAACGGGGGAGGCATTTAGGAGAGAGGTATTGGATGGACTCTCTGAAGGTCAGACGACGAAACTGGGGATTAATTCCTGCTCCCCTTCCCTTTGGTGCTCCAGTAAGGAGAGGTTCCGACAGAACGACAAAGGATTTTTTGATATCTTTCGGTTTAGAAGAATGTACGCATTCTAGTATTATTTTCTCGTGCAGCTTTATAACACCTTCACAGCGTCGCCTGCATTTCAACGCAAGGCCCTTGGGCAGTTATCATCTTATGACACAAGATTGGGGCCAATCATCTTTCCCCAAAGACAACGAACCATTCTTCGCATCTCCCTCTCCACTATGGACTCGCTAGGGAACGAGACTTCCTCCTTCAATCATGTACGGCTAGAGCGTGATGGCTCTTTGGACGCGATTTTACGAGATGCACAACGCGAAGTGGTCGAACAAGAAATATTTTCCGTTCTGATCAAAGATGCCGGGAATCTGCCCACCGCTTCCGCCAGCGTTTCCGAGAGGCTTATTGTCTTGGAAGCTGCTCAGAATGTCGAGTTGAGATTTGAACTGGTATGTCTTCTTCCTCCAGATACAATGCGCAACTTGCCGTTTGATGCAGAAGTGCACTAGGTAGATAGGGTCGTCGTGGAGTCGTCTTCCCAGATTAGCGCAGACCCCATCAACGAAGCAAAATGCGATCTCATCTATTCCCTCCTCCACATCCTTCTTCTCAAAGTCCACACGCACAATAAAAACCGGCGACTTAGTGGAGCTTCAATGCGCACTACACTTGGACCATTCATGTCCTCGGCTGCTGTTGTCTTACAGCCCGTTATTGACCTTCTCCAATACCAAGTATTCTGCGAACGAATACATGGGGAGATGAGTCATATTGTCACCGCGTTGCGAAACGTAGGCGTCGCAACAAAGTTTCACTTCAACTTCGTCGGGGAGAATGGAGAGGAGGTAGTGCGACTGCTCAGTGAAGGTGATGCCAGTCGCATCGGAGGTGAAGCTATAATTCGAATAGACGATAGGTACGTCTGGAAATTCATGAGGTCGGCGCTCGTCTCTCATCTTACATCCAAATCCCGCAGTCGCACCTTGCGCCTTACGTTTCATTCACCCTCCTCTCTCACTGCGCATCTGTCGCAAGCCACGCTTCCCATCTCGTCTATACCACAGCTTATACAACTCCTGAAAGACGAGATGGAACAGTGTCTTCTTCAACGCCTATGCGAAGTCGGTGCCAATTTGTCCGAACACCTAAATGGCACTTGGTTTGTAGACCTTCTCATGGGTAGAAGCGTTGGAAAATGGGAAGGATGTGCATTGTGAGTCCTCGCGTTGTTGATTATCACCTGGTTCTTGACGATTTGGCTAGGAATTTCCGAACATTCTATGAAAAGACCTCGATCCATTGCATTGCTTCCCGTTTTCATGACTCTGAGGGTCATGCGAAGTCGTATACAGACAAATTTGATGCTTCCCAGTCGATACCCCTGTTCTCTTGGGTTGAGGAAGTAATCCAAAGAGCTTTATCAGGTGTTTGAGTTTCAAGGCGGTTGTGATTGTTTTTTTGGCAAAGTTCTGTCTGCAAAGTTCTCATGGAGACCTCGCAGCTCCTCGCAAATAACACCATGCATCCTCCTCGATACTTTGTGGCACACACCGAAAGCCCTGTGAAATGATCAGAAAAGCGGTATTGTTCAAGTACGGGCAATCGATTGACGAGATTCGCAAGCCGCACAGCATAGTTAGCGAATTGGCAAAGAGGGTACCATGGAGGAATCATATTTTGAGTATAACATGGACAAAACATGTGAAATGGTGCAAGGACCCATAGCGAAATACGATGGCCACCAAAGCCGACATCTACTCCTCGTCCTCGTCCGCGTCGATCGCATCCCCACCGACCTTGAACGCTTCGATCTTGGCCTGGATGTTCGCCTTGCGCTGTTCGAGTGTAAGGCGAGGAGTCTTGTACTTGGCACTCTCCGCCTTCCAGTCTTTTGACTTATCTGTGGGCTTGAATGTAGGGTTTTCACGAATGGCAGCGTAGGCATTCGTGTAGATCTCCTCAATATCCTCCGATCCAATGCCGTCAGCGAGATAGGTGGAGAACTGCTTCTTGAAACTATTCCACCAAAGGTATATCAAGATAAAGATAATAAGGACTGAGACAAAACATACCGCTCATCGTCTTCCTCCTCCAAACTTTCCATGTACTCAGCAACGTGGCCGCCGAAGATGTATTTCTTCAAGACTTCTTCATCCAGCTCCTTACCTTCTGGGTCATATCCAGGGAAGCGCTTCTCGTTATGTGGGATATACAGGCCACCGTCACTGGCACCCTTGAGAGCACCAAATACTCGGGAGCCCGTAGAAGTGCGCTTGAGACCAACATCAAGATAGCACTTGAAGGGCCTTGGCGCATCCTCATCGTCCAACGCCTCCGTCATAGAAATCGCACCATCGGGCTCGGCAACGCCCTGATACTTGTCTGCAAGGCCGACCTTGGTCAGAGCACGGCGGGCAACGAGAAGGCCAGTTGCATAAGCTTCAGTTCGGGCGTTGTTAATGAGGAATCTAATAGTGATAAAGAGGTCCACGTACCAGCAGCCCAGTTGGTAAGGCCGTGGTTGATGCCGTAGCGAGGTAGTTCTCCCGAGCGAGCCGCGGCAAGTATGAAGTCACCCTGCAGGCGAGCGTAGACAATTTGAGCGATGATTTCCTTGTTGGTAAAGCGGACTACAAGGCGATATTTTGGCGCGTTGCTGTTATAAATTCAGGCCTAACAATCCTCGATCAGCTGCCGCTCACGTACTATTTATTCTTGGCTTGGGTGACGAGTCGTTTGCGGGCATAATCTGAACATGACCTATTAGCAACGCATTCCACGCTGAAGGCTTGAAACCACCCACAATCGGTCTTTCCTTCTCTCCGGCGACGGTACTTGACCTGGTATCTAGAGAAGTAGGCATCGGACTTGATATTTTTGACGAACGGCATCTGGATAATTCGGTTAGTCGCTGAGGGAGGAAACCGAACAGGTAAGAGATGCATCTGAGCACAGGACAACCAATCCACCCTCAAAACACATCATTTTCACGACATAAATGGGACGCAGACAACGCCCGGTAACCCCTACTATCAGAACCAGAAATTGCAAGTAATACTCACCTTGAGGAGGCGTGGAAGACGGGTTGGGGGACGTTGATAATGTACGGCTTAGAGTTTGAGGTCCCTTTGGTGCTGTTTGGAAATAATTAGATAAGCACTTGATGACGCCTCGCCCAAGGGCACCCTTCACTCACCCCACACCTCGACTTCTCATCCCGAGCACTTATTAACATTGGTGTCGTATAGTCTATCTTCGTTCTGTCTTCGCCATTATGGACCCCAATTCCTCACAGAATTACTACCATCAGCACTATCAACAGCAGCAAAGCCAACCTTCGACTTCGTCCGACATCAACCCCTACCATCAGCCTTATCAGGGCCCCCTTTACTCCAATCCTCTTGCCTCATCTTCGCACAATGCACCAGTTCCAGCAAATGCATACGAGTATGATGTCGGTATCCTTGCGCAACAAAGTGTCTACGTACCCGGTGCTATGATTGATAAGAGAGGTGGTGCTGGTGGCAAACTGGCAAAGGGCGGCAAAAGAGTGACTGTCCTGCGCAAAGGTGGAGGGAAGGTTTGGGAAGATCAGACTTTATTAGAGTGGAGTCCTTGTGAGTAGTGCTATGTTCTGTTCTTTGGACGGCATCTAACTTATGTCTAGCATGGTTCCGCCTGTTTGTCGGTGACCTCAGTAACGATGTCTCTGATGATGTTTTGGCCAATGCTTTCAACAAATATCCGTCATTTCAGAAAGCCCGCGTTATCAGAGACAGATTGAGTCAGAAGGTGTGCCCGTTCCATCCGTTATTTGAGGAATTTTATTCAAATCTGTTGATAAAGGCTAAATACGGCTTTGTGGCATTCTCTGATCCCGAAGACTTTTTGAAAGCTTGGAAAGAGATGGATGGTGAGTCGTTTGGTCTATCATGCGAAGGCATTCAGCTCATGTTCTTTCAGGCAAATATGTCGGCAATCGCCCCATCAGGCTAAAGAAGGCCGAGCAGACATCTGTCCGTCCCGTGGAGATAGGGCATCGCAAGGCTCGCCAGCTCGAGAAAGACCTCAAGAAAAACAGGAAGAAGCCGTATTAAGGGTGAGAGCGATAGCTTGGCTAATAATTTTGACAGCGCAGCCAAGAGATCTGTGTTTGTCGTTGCAGCAGGTCTTCTCTATGTACGTCATACTTCTGATGTTTACCGCGAGCAATATTGGTGTTCGCTTCGTGATGTCGAGCCTGTCATTGTCGTTTTACTTGTCTAGGAAGGTTTGCACCGCGTTGCGTGCAGACCTTCAAATGATTATGGAACCCAAGTGGTATTGTTCAGTCTTTATAGATGGATCCAGCATGTTTCTCCGCAACAAATAGACCGATTGCGTCGTTCTTGCTTCTAGATCAGATTATGTTTGGCATCGACGATTCTGTGCGTTATTCGAACTTTCAGTATGGAAACTTGAAGCTGTACTCACTCTGCAGAACGATTACTCATCGAGAATAATGGTCAATACTGCGTTCAGAACCCATTTTTATCCCGAACGTACAGTGCGTATGTAGACGTGTCGGTATCTACCCAGAGATAGTTCGTTCTTAGTCTTTTGATCCGTCAGCGTCGCCATCTCGCAGTGGTCCAGGAAAGCTAGCGATTGTCGCGTGTACGAATTACAATACGTTTCTAGCCTCTCATGAATTGAGAAAGAGTGCAGCACATGTGTGCACTATGCAGAACAACCGAGTTGGACAAGGACGGACATGTGTGGTGGCATACTACAGCAGACTACAGCAGACTGCATATACTCACAGCATCTTATGTAAGTATTCTCCGCCACAACCGTCGGAGACTCTTGCGTGACAAGGTACAGGGTGTTGCATAATAACGTGCAGGTTCGCGTTCAAAAAATTTGTTTGGTTGTGTTGTGTCCGGGGAGAATTTGTGACAGCTTGTCATCGCCTACGTAGGACCCCTGATAATAGGGGGTGAGGTCGGGTCAGATTTTTCAGCCTTTCGTCTCTGAGCTGGTGGACAAAAATGCTACCCAAAAAAGGAAATTCCCTACTGTGAGGTGACCCGACCTCAACTTTTTTGGCGGAACTGGTGGGTAAATTACTCAACCTCTAAAAATTTCAGAAAAAATCCAAAAAATGCGCAAAAATTCGTAGATGATGTATTTTATATCTATTTACCCAGTCTGCTACTCCAAGCCATTATCTTCATCATTGACCGATGTCTTAGACTGCCCTATGGCCTCAACTGACAAAACCAACCGCTCCTTGTGCAACAGCATGTAACCAAGAACATCATCGAAATATCTCTGTGAAATTTCACAGATGCTGTTGTTAGCCAGTAAGTGTACACAGGACAGGGGAATCAACATAATAAATGCTGCAGATGGTGTGTGTGCAAAGCGAGGAAGGCCGCTTAGCTGATCGGCGGATGGACCAATGTGAATGGTTTGGAATTGAATGAAAGAGGGGGGATTTTGATGAAAAAAAAAACTGAGTGGCAGACTTACCTGTATATTAACAGGACAAAGATGAGAAGACAAAATGCATACTTGCTTGCCACAAGATGCCATGGGGCACATTCACGGTGGCTCACTAAGTAGACAATTGATGGACGTGCACGGTATTGGCACGAACACGGAGTTTGAAATGCAGGTGGTGGACAGACCCGACCTCCCATACAGGGGAGGCGACTGGTGGACAAAAAACCCTACCTCGGGCCTCGGACCGGCGTCCTGCTGGTGGATCACAACCGGGCACTACCCGACCTGTCCAGGGCCGGGGGGCCTTTTACTGGTGGACGCCGACCCGACCTCACCCCCTATTATCAGGGGTCCTGTTCAAACTCTTTCAGTGACTCAAAATTGTCCCGATAAGTATGGCAACACTTTTCCAGACATTATCTCATCCGTCGTTATGATATTCCCCGGTAACGTCGTGACAATTCAGGTGAGGTGTGACAAGTTTCACAAGGCACGGAGACTTTTCCTGATGTCCAATCTCACCACGTTTCACGTCTTTTTTCTCATTGCAGTCTCTCCAATCAAAACGCGCGCATTTAAGTTATCAATGTTATCTTTCCATGTACCCACCATAGTACTATTGACAACAATTGTAACAGGCAAATTGAAGGTCAGAGATGACTTAACGGGCAATGCCTCAGTCAAGTGCCCTGAGGAAGAGGAGCAAGACAGAGCTTTTACCATTAGTTGGAAACATACAAGTTATAGTCAACCTATCAAGAAATCATGCGGCGGCAGCGGCAGGAATAGTCTCGCTAGAAGACCACCCTAGACTGGGCCAGGAAAGCTCGCAGAAGAGTCTCCGAAGCTCATCCAAGCTCATTATATCCATCAAAGAATTGAAGGATAAGTCAGTCCGACAATCTGAAATCTTAATGAGTTTTTGCAGAGGTGGTTGTGTGCATGCACTTACCAGCTACTCAAGTTAGTCCTCCAGTGATATAGCAGGCACTCCGCTGACTGGTCCATTACCCTGCTCCTTCGCCTTGGCCTTCCAAGCACGGTTCACACTCGAATAACAGTTTGCACATATGTGATGTGCCAGTTTTGGTGAACCGCATCCAGGACAGTGGACAAGGTCTATTCCAGGGCGGATGTATGATCAGTTTCCGTGTTTCGCTAGAGTCACCGGCGAGCACAAACGTACTTTGCTTGTCCTTCAACCCCTTGTTGGCGCTACGCATTGCTTTGCGTGAATGTGAAACCTTTTTCTTCGGTACAGCAAGAAGAAATGGCGGGATGAGTTCAAGGAAAGACTGCAGCGAGGGTATTGACCACTGGAATGGTTGCGAGGCAGCAAAAAAGGGAATGAAAGCCCCAGACAACCGAGGCCAAGCAGTGGTCAGCCTTGGGAATAATGCCCTTGTCTGGTTGAAAGCAATGGCAGCCATCGGTGCGATGATTTTGAGGGAGAGAGAGCGTTGAGGAGTAAGTACGCGCTCAGGTGAAGACGCGGTTTGGCACTCCGACTCGCACTCGTTACTTCGACTTCGCCGCTTTTAGCCGCCACAGACTGTGACCGCGCTCTCAGCCTACCCATTATGTTTCGTCTAACTCGCCCTCTTCTTCAACAAGTAACTAAGCTGTCCACTGGCATAACTGGTCTTGCCGTTCACCCAAATCCTTTACCCGAGCTCGCCCGCACTTACGAGTCCACGCTCACCACCCTATCATCACTCCCGCAGACATCCGTCTACCGTCAGGGCACCGAAGCTCTAACGCTCCGGAAACTGAAGATCGTGCAGGTTGCAAATGGGGATATTGCTGAGGTCGAGAAGCAGTTGGATGAGGGGCAAATAGAGGAGGCGTTATTGATTGCCAAGGACGAGCATGCCCTCGTGGGGAAGATGGCGGAATGGAAGGCGTGAGTCTCGCGTTCATCTCATTGTTCATCAACAATGTTCTTACTGTGTATCACTCTAGTTGGGAGCCATTGGAAGAAAAGCCGGAGGCAGGACAGTGGGAGTACTTTGGCAAGGCTTCAACGGCTTCATAATGTCTCCTACGTGCTGTCTTATCGAGCACATATGTGGATATTCTTCAATATGCTGCGGACTTTCCTACGCCGTGCAATGGTGCCCAGTGTAGAGCTGCGCAAAAGACGGCTGAAGGCGACACAAGTCTCGAGAGGATGCGGAACCGATGTCTCAAATTGTCGGGCGCTATGTTTAGCATTCAGTGGAAGCGATAGCTAAACAATGGACATCGTTCCAACTTATTGAAAGTGAAACTTCAGTTCACCATTCATGAGTCGCAAAAAGGTGGGCTAGGTCGGGCAGCATTGATATTGCCTATCCTCTGCCCGGAGGAAGTTCTCGGAGACGTGTGGACGCATCTCCAAGACTAGTGATGGGCAAATCGGACGGTATACTGGTGAGCATTGAGCATTCCTTACAGAGGTAGAGATCAATAGCAGGAGAGCAGACCACCAAGGGCGGCCAGAACGCGTTGAACCAGCGTATTCCTGTTCGAAGCTAGAAGAAGATGACGTTGCAGCGAACTGTTCGACTGCTCCCATCATTTATAGACGATGCGTACATAGCACAATTGTATGAGCAGGCTTGGGTTTGGCAAGGTGAAGAAGTGTAGATGTGGGCAGCTCATACATCAAAGTTCTAGGCTAGATCTTAGAGGGAGGGAAGGACTGTTGTATCGCAAGCATCCACAAAAGTGAAGAGTAGAGAACTGATCAAAAGAAGCGAAAAATGTATCGCTGACAGCAGGATTTGAACCTACGCGGGCGATGCCCAAGTGATGATTGAAATTCAAATCACTCGCCTTAACGACTCGGCCATATCAGCTTGAAAAAGTATGAGTCCAGTCTTATACGTACAGATCCATCATCTTTTCACTCTTTCCCTCTTCGCGGCCTTGACCGTACCTTCACCTTGACCCGCTCAACCCCTCTCGCCTCGCGCAGGCAGCCCAAAGAAAACTAGCATGGACTCATTAATCCCCTTTACGACCTCCGGCTCCCTAGTGGATTGTGTGGACAGTACGTCTGCCCGAGTCCCTGCAGCAATCATACCAACCTGAGCCCCACCATCCCCCCTGCTCCTCATTCTGCCCATGTTACCCACCATCCTTCCCAGGGAAGATGCTCGTGATCCTCCGCGACGGCCGGAAGTTACACGGCGTGCTGCGTTCGTATGACCAGTTCGGTGAGTTGTTTGTCCCAGAGCTGGACCACAACGTTCGCTCACGAGCCACTTCATCTCGCCCGACTAGCGAACCTTGTGCTCGAAGACACTGTCGAGCGGATATACTCTGGAAACGCCTTTGCTGAGCGGTGGGCGGGCTTGTTTCTCATCCGCGGCGAGAACGTCGTCCTCCTCGGCGAAATTGTGCGTCCTCGCTCCGTTTTCTTCCTTCCCACAGTCGGTCGATCGTCACCCTTCTGAAACGCATATTGCTTCTGCAGGATCTCGACCAGGAAGACGACGTGCCACTACGTCAAGTAGAATTTAACTTGCTAGAAAATTACCATCGACGAGACATCGCGACCAAGAAACAACACGACGAGTTCAAGGCGCAGGTGTTGTACGAGCAGAAGGGATTCTGCAAGGAAGGCGGCGAAGGCGACGGATACTGACATTGCTATTCCCATCCCCGTTTTAGGGGTATACCAGCATGTCGTGCATGGCTAGATGGGCGAAGGCAACATGGGTGCTCTCTGGCAGATTCATTATGCCCAGCGAGAGCAGAACGTGGGGGTTCTAATTTCTTAGGGTGGTTTATCACGCTGTCATTGTATCCGTATCCGCTACACATACTTTTTTTCATTCAGTCTTAATTGCACTGCACATTACTTTGATACGTGCGCGTGAACAGCCATAGTCCGCAGACGTGTTTGCCATTAAAACAGATACAGAGGGCATTATAGAGAAAGAGCTAGGTAGCCAACAAAGCGAGGATGCGGGGTTGGTGCGTAGTGATGCGAGAGCAAACGAAAAAAAAATGTAGAAGTCGTGTATCAATACAGCAGGGTCCATTCAAGCTTCAGATTTTCTTTTCTTGCCTTTCTTCGTCGTATCGCCGTTGACCTTGGTCTTTGGGTGTCCATGGTGAGCGGGTGGGGTATTGGAATTTTTGAGAGGAGCTGGATGAGGGGGAGGATTAGATGTGGTCGTGGAGAGGTGCGCCTGCGGATCAACAATGTCCTCGATCCGCTTTCGGATCTCGCGCTCGCGCGTCGTCAGCTTCTGCAGCGCTGAGTCCTTCATTTCTTTATCGAACTGGATTTCCGCAATACGGAGCTTTTGCCATCTAGAAAAGGATTTTTTTCAAAAGGTCAGGAAAGAAACGAGGATTGCGAAAGTAAAGATGCACCGTACCCAGCGTGCCTATCGCATTTCTTCTTCCCCCGACACCACCACTCCCCCTGCTCGGCCGCACCATCCACCTGCATCGCCTCACCTTCCTGTCCCTGACCCCCCCTCCTCATAACTCTCCAAAACCCCTGCACCAAATTCTGCCACCTCCTCGTCCCCAAAACATAGCCTCTGGTCCCACCCACATTCTTCGACTATCTCCGACCTCTGCACTGCTAGCTCAGTCAACTTCTCCCTCCAAATCACGATCTCCAGCTCCTTCTTCGTCGCCTCCCGCTTCCGCACCACATCGTCCAGCTGCGGACGCAACCTCTCCAGTTCCCTCTCGGCCTTCGCTTTCTTGGGCTTGACGATCCCCAGCAGAGGCTCGTCGCCGATCATCCTGCCGTCCTCACTCGTCTTCCCGTCAGCTTTCATACGATCAGCATCGTTGCTACCGGCGGCGACCTCGGGAGACTGAGACAGTGCCTGCTGCTCCTTCGCAAGCTGGGTCGAAACGACCACGCCCTCGCGCTTCTCCGCCCCCTTCACGCTCTCCCAAAGCCCCTCCAACTCCCCGCCCTTGTCCGCCCAGACGCCGATGCGCATCTGCATGCACTTGACGCCACACTCGTCCGAGCAGTACTTCGAGAACGCGCCGCGCGCAGGCTTGTGACATGCCTCCGAGGACGCAGGATTGCGCTGGGTGAGGCCATACAGGCATCGGCGTTTCCAGGTAGTGCGGAGCGAGAGATGAGGGTTGTCTGACATGCGACGACCATGAACGGGTTGAGCATCCCACTTCGTATACTTTTAGGCAACAAAATGGACGTACTCTCAATGCAAATCGGACAGATGAACTGATCGACCAAGTCCACCTCGAGATCTGGCATGTTCACGCACTGCGTGTGATACCATTCGTCGCATCTAGAAACCCCAATCAGTGTCATTAAGATCCGCATGAGACACACACGTTCAAGGATAGGGCGTACCGATCGCACGCGATCATGACCTTCTCATCATCGTATCTCGTCTTGCAGACACAATAAAGCTTGTCTTCCGCATCATCCTGCTCCTTATCCTCCTCTTCCTCATTACCACCCTCGACATCCGGACCGAGTGACCCGCCCGGCATTACTGAAGTAGACCGTGACCGCCCTGAAGCAGCTGCAGCTGCAGACGACTTCTTAGCCGCATTTTGCGGGGGCACAGAGAGAGGCGAGCCCTTCTTTCCTCGGTTGACCGCAAACGCAGCAACATCCTTCACTGTCTTGCTCTTACCCTTGGTCGTGCCGGATGTCTTGGCTCGTGCTTTTGGCTGGGCAGGTTGTTTAGGCTGCTGCTTCGCCTTTGAAGCAGACTACGCAAAATCGATGTCAGTACTGATGAAACATACAAGGTGGCGAATCCGCACTTTTTTCTTGGCCGGCACAGGACGATCCTCTCCCCTAGGCGTCGCAGCGCGCTCGCTTGACGTGTCATTGTCGCGACCAAGAGGCAAGGAAGGTGGTGGCATAGATTCTCGCTCCGTCTTAACGGGCGCCGCAGAGACACTCCTCGATGGTAGCGAAGGATGCGATGTCGCCGGTGGAAACGCCATCCCAGCCTCGCGTTTGATCGACGCGTCGCGCGCGGAAGAGCTCGAAGCGTGGCCTTTCGCATGTTTCGGATGCGAATCATGGTGCGAGCGGTGTGGAACAGCAGCGGTGTTCAGCGAAGAGCGTGGTGCTTGATGGGAGTTAGAATGGGAAGGCTGATGGGGCCGAGCGTGAGAGGACTGATGGTCGCCAACAAGACTGAGAAGCTCATCGTCGACGTCGGCCTCCATATCGTCCGCTGACCTATGCTCTGCCGGAGAAGGTTCGGCCACAAGATCAAGCTCTCTCGCAATCACGGCATCGATGTCGGTCTCCATCGCGGTTGGGGCATCGGCGACACCAGCCACCTCCTCCAACTCCTCCTCAAACGAAAGACCCGTCGTTTTTTCTGCTGCAGGCTGATCAACGGGCATCGAGATATCGACCAGGTCCGGCGGATCGGCGGCTGCACCAGTAACAAGGGGAGGTGTTTGTGAGCGATGAGCAGATGGAGCGTCTTTTGAAGCAGGACTATGGGACACATTAGGGGAAGAAGGTGGGATGACGGGTGGAGGCGGAGGCGAGCTTGAAGTGGTCGAGCAGCATGTCATGCACATCTTGATCCTGTGGTTGATCCCGCACCCCTTCGCTCGTCGGCCCATCTGAGACGTCGGCATCCCGAATAGTCTGCGGCTCGGCTTGAGAAGGCAAGGGCCGTGACACCTGCAAATCCTCCTTGGACACCGCAACGCCACTTCGAGTCCCCGTTCCTCGGCTGACTGTTGGCGACTTGGACTTGGATCTGCTCCTCGGCGGAGATCGTCTCTCGGATGACGACTGCCTATCCAAATCAGAGACAGGTCCACGAGTCGCATTATTAAAGCTTTGTGGATCCTGCGTCTTCTCCTCTTTCTCAGTCATGGGACTCAACAACAACGACAAGGCATTTTTGCTCGACGCGGGCGGCGGACGGTGATCGGCAGGAGGCTCCACGGGTAGATTAGGCGCGCCATGCTCTCGCTCTCGGTCGGACACGGATTGCGACCGCGATCTCCGTCGTCGCTTGTGTGGGCGCTGATCCGCGGCATCGTCCACGTGCCTCGACGACGGACGCTCGGGGCTGGCACGATTGGGCGAATGACGCGCGTATGCGACGGGCGAAAGGGGCACGGGAGGTTGAGAAGTGAAAGAATGGCGGTGTTGTTGTGGGACATGATCCGCAGGCCTGTACGGAACCTCGGGACTGCGGCTGGCGCTCGTGCAAAAGCCTTCTATTCTTCGGTCGCGATCCCGGTCTACCCCTGACAGACTTTCACCGTTGATGCGCCTTCGCTCCTCCGTCGCAGCCTGAACAAGTGCTTCGAGACCCCCAAGTGGCGAAGGCATGGAAGGTGAAACAGGGTTAATCAATGCGCTGGAGAAGGAAGTTGAGGAAGGGCGTTGGTGTATGGCAGTGTATGACGAGGAAGTGGATAGCCCGAGTTCGGGACGATGATGATTTGCAGAGCGAGGAGACGATTGGGGTCGGTGATAAGTTGTGGCCGGTAGAGGAGACGGACTGGGATGGTAATAGTTGACGGGAGAGGCCGAGGCGCGCTGAGCGTAGTTTGTCGACGTCGATGATGTGCGGTGTGGCACAGAAAATTGAGAAGGAGGGGAAAGAGACGGGGGACCAGGAAATGTGAAGGGCGTAGATGGGGATTGGGAAAGAGGTCGGGGAGTGTGAGCTGGCTGAGGGGCGATATGATGTTGGTAAGGAGATTGAACCAAGTGTCGTTGTTCGCGTTGTGTCATTTCGGGACGCACCTGCCGCTCGGTTGAGAGTTGGTCATAGTGATATATCGTACGGCCGCCTTCTATGCGCCCCTCGGTTCTGTCCCCTCCTCCACCGTCAACGGCGCTTGTTGTCCTATCGACCATCATATGTCCTGCGTGACGTCTGTCTGGGGAGGGTGTGTGACGCCTGAGGTCGCTCTGTAGAGACAGGGGGACAAAGTCGCGGGTTGATTTGAGGCTGGGAGATGGGGGAAATGGGGGGGACATGGGACGATCATAGAGAGAATGGTCTTGTCTGGGACGAGGACGTAAGAGATGGGGGGCGAGGACGACGGTGTCGGGGGACGACAAGGGGCGAGAGGGGTTCGTCGAGGGTGGGGACGAGTCGTCAGAGCAGAGCAGAGAGGAGATGGCGAGACGTCTAGCAGCCATGGTGAGAGAGGGGGATCAAGTCGGAATAGCGAACCCATTGCTCGTTCAGGTCATCCCAAAAGCACTTCCCCCAGCCTACCCGCGTGACCCGTCCACGTCAGAGCGCTATCTCGCCCTCCGTCCCCGCTTCCCATCCTATCTCCAATAGTCGAGTCTGTCCTTCTCACACCAGCACGTACAAGGAATGGTTCAGACAGCAGTTTCACATTCTCAAAACACATGAATATCCAATCTACGTGTACAACGAGACATTGCGACACATCCCACACGGTCACCGCGAAGGGCAAACCGCCGGGACGTTGTCCCGGCATCACGCACGAGCGTACCGCACCCAAGTCCCATCGCTCACAACCCGGAGGTCTTCTCGTTCTCCAGCCCATTATGACGGTCTCAAGGTCCTCGACCCACTCCAGTCCTCCAAGAGGCGGGCGAATCATCGTCGAGATGCTTTTGAAGGCTGAACACGTCAAAGCCACGTCAGCGACGTCAACAACGGCAGCAACGAAACCATCAGACAACCCACCTGTGTTTTTTGCGTTAAGGAGAGAAAGAACGGGGCCGTGGGTCTTTATAGGGGCGGGAAGAACTGTACAGCAGTGTCGGGTGGCTTGAAATGGGACCCCGCGAAGAGTGGTCCTGGGGTCCATGCTTAGAGGACGAAGGTCGGGTCGACGTTTCTTCGCCTGTCGAGCGACCAAGCGAGTCCGACTTACAATCAAAAACTCCCGTCCGTAATCACTTTCTGACTGATCGTCAAAAAGGGCCCCGTCAAAGATGTCGGTGGCCACAAAAAATCCTTTCGCCATCCTGGATGAAGGTCCGTCGTATTTTCCTTTCTCCCCGTCGTCCATCGATGCTCAAATCATATCATCAATTCCCCCTTCATCACGGTCATCTGTGCGATCCTGCAAATCACACCTCTTATTTCTGACTTGTTGATCCATCGCGCTCATCGCAGCCGAGGACACCTCCCGGCCATCCAGTCCCGCTCCCGCTGCAAAGACGGCTGCCCCTGCTCCTGCTCCTTCCCGTGGTGCTCCCAAGTCCAGAGGCCCTGCCTCGCGAGGTGGAAGGTATTATCAGCGGGGCGGTAAGGCTCCCAGGGACACCCAGAATCAGGAAGCTGTCGTCGAAGACGTTCCTGCCGAAGGCAAGAAGAGGTGTCAGTGATTCATGTCCTCGCATATACATCAAACAGCTTGCTCATTTATCTCTCCGATTCTTTTTCCCATTATCACCGGCGATTTTCGCGTCATCTTGCACGCATTTAGTCGAGGGTGAAGGCCGTGGCCGTGGAAGGGGTCGCGGACGCGGTGAACGCGGACGTGGTCGCGGCGCCGCTCGCTTGGATAGGCACAGTGCCACGGGTAAAACGTACGAATTCAGTTGACGAATCGTTTCGCAACTTTCACTGAACATTGGGTGTATAGCGACTCGGAAAAGAAGGTCCACCAGAGTTGGGGCGGAGATGAGGGCAACTCTGAGTTGAAGGCTGAACAGGCGGGTTCTAACGATGCTATCAACGATGCCGTCAATGATTGGGCCGGCGTCACCGCCGACAACGACGCCTGGGGTGTTCCCGCCGAGGGCGAGGCCGCGCCCGCCCCCGCCGCGCCCGCAGCTGAGGGTGACAAGCCTGAAGAAAGCCGCAGGCGTGATAGGGATGAGGAAGAAGACAACACCCTCACTTACGAGCAGTACCTTGCTCAGCAGAAAGAGGCGGCTGCGGCCGCCGTCCCCAAGTTGGAGGGCATCAGGCAGGCGAACGAAGGTGCAGATGATGCCCTCTGGAAGGACGTTGTCCCCAAGGAGAAGAAGAATGAGGAAGAGGATGCCTACTTCGTTGGCAAGGCAAGTCGACCGATCTACCAGATTTCACTTGGTGTCTAATGGGACGACTCTTGTATAGGCCAAGTCTGCACCCAAGGCTCGTGCCAAGAAGGATGAAAAGGTTTTCCTTGAGATTGATGCGCGCTTCGAGCGCCCCAGCCGCGGTGGTCGTGGACGCGGTGGTGACAGAGGTCGTGGTGGCGAGAGGGGTGGGCGTGGTCGTGGTGCTCGCGGTGCCAGGGCGTCTCGCACCAACGGCTCTTCGCCCACTATTGACGTCGGCGATGAGACGGCCTTCCCTTCGCTGTCATAGGTCACCGCAATTCTTTGTTGCCTGCAATATTTTGGGATAAAAACCCGACTTTGTTATTGAAAGCCAAAACCTGTTGTTGTAGGGATTGTACAGTGTTTCGAGTACTTGTCCCCCCGTTTTATCCGTCGTTCAAACTGAACTGAATTGTGCATATTTTTCTCTTGCCCATTCTCGTTACGTCTCACTCCCTTTGTGCTGCTTTTACCCTCTAGTAACGTTTACCACATGTGCTGACACGAATCGAAGACATGAAGATACTTACTCGCATACGTTTCTGAGAGCGTCGGTCAAAATGCATGTCTGCGAGAGCAAATGCGTCGAAATCTTGCAATTTGCCTTGCAAATTCGTCATGACTTACTACACGAAAAATACGGCCACGGTTCCGGTTCTTTGTTTCAACCGGACATCGATCAAGCCCGCCAACTTCACGCTCAGCAGCCATCGGGTGCGCCTGCTCAAACACATAAACATGATAGACACAATCTATATCTTAAGACACGGTAACTGAATGGGCTGGGTAGCCATCATCCTATGAAGTCCACTGATCTAGTCTTTGAATCGACAGGATTTAGACTGAACTGGGTTACCAACAACTGGTCAGTCATGTCATACCTCCTGAGATATTGAGGTATGCCGTCGTCCTGATACCATCGTGGATTGATGGTCAGGAAGAGCGCGACAGGTCTTCCTCGGGATCCACCTTTGGCAGCTTTTGGAGAAGTGCGTATTTTGCGATGAGTCGACTCACGACCGTGTACAAGTTTTGGTGACCCTGACGAGATCAACTTGATTTTCGTCAGATACAGGCTGGGGAGGTTGCGACGTATTTTCTCTCGCTGCCTGAGGATCAGCGGCCAACCGCGATATGGTCTTCGCCTTATTGTGAGCTTTTGGACGGCCGTCCAATGTGCTCTTCGCCCGTATTCATGCCCTTGCCTGGCACCCTCATCCAGATCGTTGCATCCAAACTGCCAAACCGATCTCGATAGCACTCGGAGTTCCCATCCTCATTGAGCACGGTCGGTTGTTCCTCCTTCGATTTTTCTTTCTCCTTACACACCTATACATGCCATGTCGTTCATACACGTACAGGTCTCTCAGAATGGTACTCTCCCGTAGAACCAGGAACGGGCCTTCACCCACGCCCCTCGTCTGCCGTATCCCTGCAAACGCACTTCCCAGAGATCGACCCGACGACATGGTCTTCAGTGTGGTATCCTTCGCGCAAGGGGGAGGACGTAGGCGAGGTGCACGAGCGTGTCGCGGGCTTCCTCGAGGCGTTCGTGCCCGAGATCGAGCGCCGCAGTGCGCACAAGCGCGTACTCGTTGTCAGCCACGCGGCAACGGCCATCGCGCTCGCGCGCGTGCTCGTGGGCGACAGGGTGCTTCCCTTGCGGATCGCGTGTTGTTCGTTGACGATGGTCGAGAAGAAGGACGACGCACGGCAGAAGCAGGAGGGTGCGTGGGAGGCGAGGATGCTCGGAAGTGGGAGTCATTTGAAGGAGGGGAGTCAAAGGGATTGGGGATTTGAGGATATTCAGATAGCGGATGGAAAGGTGATGTTTTTTCTGCTGGTTGGCGTGACTACTACCCCGTGTCTCATATTTTGGATTCTGTTTTTGAATCAGGTGGTAAACGACCACGGCGTCCCTGGCACAGAACATGAAGTAGATGAACCGGTTGGATGTCAACTCAAGGATCTCACTCAGGCGAGGATGTAAACACTTTATCTAGAGACAGACATACATAAACATTTGTCGAGCCGGAGTCACTCTATACAGCACGGTATCTTTGCAAGTAGATCGCTACATTACTTTACAACGACAATTCGGAGAGACAATGCTGTAGCCCTTGGCCATACTAATAGTTCACATACGCGCTCGCGTAGCTCACACTCGAATCCTGAACACTCGAACACTTGCTGCTCTGGTCGTATCTCACCCAATTCAACCCCAACGACCTTCCCTGCTCTCGCTGAAGTACCGCCAAAGCGCCGAGCAGCACACCGATCGGGTGTCTCCCACATATCGTGTTTTTCGTCCGTGCCAGATACTCAGCGAAATACTCATGTGCTTGGACAGCAGTCGATGGCGGGAGGGTGAGCAGCTCCATCGCTTCGTGGTCAAGAGCGGAGATCGATTCGTGGATGGGGAATTTGGAAAGGGACATCGGTGGGGAGGTAGCGCGGGAGAGGCGGACGGGTTGCTGCAAGCTGGGCGGCTGCTCAGGATAGTAGAACGTGTATGAAAAACGGGTACCCCTGATAATCCGATTAGCCTCAAACAGCGAGGTTTCAGTAGAATGAGCAGACCAGTGACAGAAGTCGCTCGAGATGACACAAAACGTATCATCCCTTGCCAGGTATGGTGCAAGGATACGGCCAAAAAAGACCTCCTTGTCTTTGTTGATGGCGCCAACGAGGATAGGTACAATGGAGATGTCTTGACTGCATTCCCGAACGTTAATGGCATGCCAGACGGACGAATCAAAATAGAGTTACCCTTCAAAAATTTTGCGAACGTAGGGAAGATGCATCTCGATGGAATGCTCGTCTTCATCCGTTTGGTGATCCATATCGCTGAATTGCCTGGTCCCCCTTAGCTCCGCGATCGCTGCTTTGACATAAGAATCGAATGGTCCACGTATTCATCACAGATACATACTCTCAAGATCTAACGGTAAGTCACCGATCGGTGTGGCATATGTTTTGCACTGCGATAGTGCACATCCGTCCAGATAAACGTGATGGGAGGGGCCAAGGATGAACACACGTTTGCTACGAGTAAGGGGTGGTGATAGTTCATTCATGTCTGTGGAAAAAGCAATTGCTGTACTCACATTCCTGTTCTGTCGATGCTTTTGTATGCCCAAGCCGCTGTGGGGCCAGAATACGAGTACCCGGCATGACTGTCCGCTAAGTGAGTCTGACCACCTCACCGAAATACATTTAAATGAGTGGTGCGCACGGCGCGATGATAGCCTTGCACTTTTTAACAGGAGGATTGTAATCGTCTTTCGCGTCCGGTTTGACTGCGTTAAGCCATCCGGATAACTCGGTGTCCAAGCGTTGGGCTGCAAGAAAAAGAACAGATTATGAGTGCAGATTTCCAAGGAGTGTGGATTGATCTGTACGATTTTCGCTGTACCAAGAATCTGCGTGGGTAGCTTGTCTAAAGCGGGGTGTGGTTAGTGATGCGGATACACAGACAATACTTCCGGGGTTTATACCTGGTGGTCATGGCAGTACGAACGGATATGAATTCGGAAACGGGCGCGCAACGCGACAATCCTATTTATAAGACGTCATCGACCCCGGTCTATCCCGTAACGTTAAAAGCCCAAGATTCCACGAGATTCCACACCGTT
Source organism: Bondarzewia mesenterica (assembly GCA_004802705.1). Lineage (NCBI taxonomy): Eukaryota > Fungi > Basidiomycota > Agaricomycetes > Russulales > Bondarzewiaceae > Bondarzewia > Bondarzewia mesenterica. Next base: position 37,856 of record SGPL01000034.1, on the reverse strand, counting down.
GAAGATCTCACGTTCGACACAACTCAGACGTGTCTGTCGGTCTTATCGCGTTTTGATATCATCAAAAATAATGGCGGCCTGAAGCATACGTCGGTGTGTCTCCAGCATACGAGTGAAAAGGGTACATGTGATGGCAATAGACGAGAAAACGACAAAAGAAAAATGAGACATTTTACTCCTCCGACCGCAGCCTTGCCGCAGGATTCGTAACCTTGAGGCCCAATACCTTGGCCCTTTTGTTCAATCAAAATAATCAGAAAGTGCATGAGCTGATATTAAAAAGTGCCCCTACCGCTCAAGGATGGCCGCCCGGTTACGGCTGCTGACATTGTGCGCAATCTCGGCGGCGTAAGTTTTGTTGTGCATGAGGAGAAGCTCGAGTTCTCGGACATTGCTGACAAGGAACTTCTTCAGGCCGTTGGGAAGAAGATGACGGGTCTTCTTGTTGCTGCCATAACCAATCTGCAAAATAGATATAAGTCGGATTGCAACCCGTTGGAAACCCGATCGTGGACATACCGATGGCATGGGCAACTGGCCCTTGAACCTCCGCCGCACTCTGTTATCGATACCCTTTGGTTTCCTCCATGCCTCCTTCACACCATGATAACGATCAGACTGGTGGCGCCTGTGGAACAGTAAATAGCGACTGAGCGCGCAAAACGTTTCAGACTCTGCAGAGGCACCCACTTGAAAGGCTTCGTGCGCTTCTTGACAATGGGCGTCTTGACGGCCATGGCGGTCTAGCAAGAAGAGGCAATGAGATTGAATTCTGGAAAAGGCTTCGGAACAAGCGAGAGGACGGGCAAAGAGGTTCAAGGGCGAAGGAAAAGCCAAGGGTGAGCCGGTACTCCTTCATGCGCATCCACAGTCAATCCGACTATCTGTCCATCAATCCATCCCATTCCAGCCGTCCATATCCTTCCCCATTCACAACCAGCAGCAATCCAACCCCCACGAACACATTGAACCTGCCAACAGACGCAAATTGAGCTGTACTTACAGATTTTGAGGTCTTGAGGAAGGCGGCTAGGGATGATTTCGAGGTTTGTGGGGCCTTACCGGATCGGGACACGCGGGCAAGCACCTGTCAACACGACCGTGGCTGAGGTCGAAAAACAATTCTGATCAAGTTCATCTCCAACTCGCTGTGCTTGCAAACAAATGACCACACTTTCCACTTAAGCTTGCGCTCATTCGCATTCGAAGGACAGATTGTAAGTGTGCGTTCCATTGCGTGAGCGAAAGCTAATTGGACCAGAAACTTGTGATCTCGGACTGGTTCGTTGCTACTCCATCGTTGCTGCACAGTCCTCTCGCAGATGGATCAAGCCAACAACCACTTTATCCCAAAAAAAAATGCAATCCAACGTCTGATCAAAACCCATCCCCAGGATATAGATATGGTGCATCTGCATACCCTCAATCGAAATTCAGTGTGTTCAACAAAATCACGTGAAGTGACGTGTTACGTTGTGGGCGTGAGAATAGACGCTCATGCAGGCTGGGCACTGCGGCGCCAGAGATCCAAAGCCAACAGTTGCTCCGAATCTTTTTTATTTTCTCCTCGCAGTCAACTCTCTGTATTCGTCCCTCTCGTTCGCATACTCTTCCTTCTCTCTAGTATTTTTGTACATGTTGACTGAGCCCCTCGTCGATATCACTTTCGATGACGATGATTGGGTGGCTTATCCTGGCAAGGCAAGACTCACCGGGGCAGCGAGTGTGGGGAACAGTTGGAGAGTTACGTCCATAGGACGGGGCTTTGACTGGTCGAGCAAGGCAGAGGAGGCAGAGGCCTACAACCTTTCCGAGAGTGATTCCGAGTCGCAGACACCGGGCGATGAAGCAAACGATTCGCAATCGACCGGTTTCTCTTCAGAAATGCCCCCTCCAGCGAGCCTTTACAGTCCGAACCCGATATATCCCATTACGAGTATCACGCCTTCTACCCCGCGTCCCATCCTCGTTGGCTCTCCTGTCAAGTTCACTACTGATCCCCTGTCTTTCTCGCCCACACAATCTCCGTCTTTTGCGTCACAACCTTCGACTCCGTCCCACACTTTCGTAACTCCTCGCCCCACTCCTCCTGTCCGTTCTCCCACCTCCCCCCGACCTCGAAGGCGATCATCACAGCAGCGTGTCTCGCTCATCGCCGGTCGCGTTTCTATCGCTCCCATTGAACCGCCTTCAGCAATTCCAGTGGCGCAGCCCAAGTTGATTCGATCCGGCAGTAGTGCCAGCCTTCTGAGCATCGCACAGAGCACAGCTCCCCCGACACCCACAGGCATACTCACCCCCTCATCCGCTGAGCGGGATATATCCGAGTTTGTCGTTCAGGGGGAGATCGGGCGAGGCGCCTATGGTCTGGTCAAGAAGGCGCGGGAGATGAAAGCGGACGGGACTTTGGGGGTAAGATATCGAAATCTTCCATATTTGATGCTTCTCCACGTTGTTGAACATGCAAGCAGCCTCCATTGATCATCAAGCAAGTTATCAAATCGCGGATTCTGGCGGATTGCTGGAAGAAGCATCCAAAGCATGGCACAATCCCTATCGAGATCTATGTCATGTCTGCCGTGTCCAACACGTCGTATGTCTTGCCACCTCGACGTCCATGGGACCCTTCACGACTGTCCAAGCTCGACTCTCAATCGCAGCAATCATCTACATCCAAACCTGATGACTTTGAGTGGGTCGAAGGCAAAGTGGTTAAAGGTCACCCAAATATCTGTCCCTTGCTCGATTTCTTCGAGGACAATCACTTTTACTACCTGCTATTGCCGTCCACCATTCCTGAACCCGGACCTAATGAGCCTATCCCCCCGTCGGATTTGTTTGATCTTGTCGAGAGTTACCCAAATGGCCTGCCAGCTAGTTTAATACGCTCGTACTTGGGTCAAATCGCAGACGCGCTGAGCTTTCTGCATGCGAGGGGTATTGGTGAGTGAATCGAACTATCCACATTGATTCCACGCTTCATGACACGCCCGTTCAGTGCATCGCGATATCAAAGATGAAAACGTGGTGCTTGGTCCTCATGGGCGGTGCATTCTGATCGACTTTGGAAGCTCTGGTCTTGTCAAGAAAGGCGGTTGGGATACGTTCAGCGGCACGTGAGTATCTCTAGCATTGCTGAACGATGAGCCCATGACTAACATATTTTCTTGGTTATCTCAGCCTCGACTACGCAGGACCTGAAATTCTGCGAGGAGAGAGATATCAGGGTAAAGAGCAAGATGTCTGGGCGTACGGCGTTGTTGCGTACGTGATGCTTGTGGGGGAATGCCCTTTCACCACTGCTACAGAGGCTCAGGAAGGCCTTGCCTCCCCGTTTTCCAACGCATCCATCGCACTTGATGAACGTTGCAGCGAAGGGCGCGAAATGGAAGGATTGGAGGACGATGGTGGAGGTGCACTCGGTGATGCGGAAGCTCTCGTGAGAGCTTGCCTTCAGATGGATGTCGCCGCTCGACCTAGCTTTGACAAAATTCTTCAGTGCCGTTTTCTGGTTGGGAACGGATGATGGGGTATGTGAGACCTCGCAGCTGGCGCTCTAGATGACCGACGAGTTGGCTAACGGCGTGTACATTGTGCGTGTTGCCAGCCTGGTTTGTTTTGTCTAGATTTCGTCGTCACAGATAACGCTTTCACAGAGAACAATTGGAGGCGTAGCATCCGATGACCACCCTCAGTTCTCTCTCTGAGGATACCTATCGTGGTGTTTCCTTCACCTCGTTTTTATTCATTACGTGTTTATTTATCGCATTCAATCATTGTCCTCCTTTAATTTCTGTTACAATGTTATCACTTCATCGCGCATCCGACTACGCGATTCAACGTTTCAAATTTCAACCTTTTCCCTCTTTCATGCATGTAGGATTCGACGTAGAGAAAGTGACCCACTCGTTCCTTTCTAGCCATTTCTAAAGTACCTCAGTCTCAGTCTGTAAACCATATACATTCTTGTAGCGTACAAATTCTGTGCAATAGAATTTACTGTTCGCGGAGACTAATTTCAGAGAAAAAAAAATTTCGTTTGAGATGGTGGCTGAAGAGAGTCCGAAGCCGGCTGCGTGTTTAGGGCAGGTCAGATGTAAGCGTCTTGCAGCCTGTAGGGTACATAAAGTAGGAATAGGTACATTAGGTAAACAAGGCCTTCCTCCTCTTTTCTCTCAACCCATCTCCCTTGTACTGATATATCTTGTGAGTATGCGATGATCTCCTCCTTCAGGTTTCGCAATCGTCTACCTTTTCATGCGATGTTTGAGGAATTTGTTTCTTGCATAACCCGCCTTTTTTTCTCTACCATTTCAGATCGTCTTGCAATTGCAATCTCAAGTCGATTTTTTTACTCTTGATGAATACTGATCCTCCTCCCTTTCTATTCGATAGGAAACGAAAATGGGCAAGGAAAAGATTCACGTTAACGTCGTCGGTGAGTCGATCTTCCTTATCCGATCTTTTATCTGTTTGTGAACGATTTCGTAGTCATCGGTCACGTCGATTCCGGCAAGTCCACCACTACTGGACATCTGATCTACAAATGCGGTGGTATCGACAAGCGTACCATTGAAAAATTCGAGAAGGAAGCTGCCGAGCTCGGCAAGGGTTCCTTCAAATACGGTGCGTAGCTCATTTTTGTGATCAATGCATAAGATGGAAAATTTCTGATCCCCTACGATACAGCCTGGGTGCTCGACAAGCTGAAGGCTGAGCGTGAGCGTGGTATCACGATCGATATCGCTTTGTGGAAGTTCGAGACCCCCAAGTTCATGGTCACCGTACGTAGTATATGCTCCTGGCCAGATCGCATGCTGATGACTTCTACTACGTGCAGGTCATCGATGCCCCTGGTCACCGTGACTTCATCAAGAACATGATCACGGGTACTTCCCAGGCTGACTGCGCCATCCTCATTATCGCTGCTGGTACCGGTGAATTCGAGGCTGGTATCTCCAAGGATGGCCAGACTCGCGAGCATGCCCTTCTTGCTTTCACGCTCGGTGTGCGTCAGCTCATCGTTGCTATCAACAAAATGGATACCACGAAGGTACGCATCAGCATCTGCTTTGCATCAAGTGTGCTCTGACATTGACGGGTCACTTATTCAGTGGAGTGAGGACCGTTTCAATGAAATCGTCAAGGAGACCTCCACCTTCATCAAGAAGGTCGGTTACAACCCCAAGGCCGTCGCATTCGTTCCCATTTCTGGCTGGCACGGCGACAACATGTTGGAGGACTCTCCCAAGTAAGGATCTTTCCCAAATCTGTTATTGTTTTTGTTTTCGAATGACTTCCTTCAGCATGCCGTGGTACAAAGGCTGGACCAAGGAAACCAAGGCGGGTGTCGTCAAGGGCAAGACCCTTCTTGAAGCCATCGATGCCATCGAACCCCCTGCCCGCCCTTCCGACAAGCCCCTCCGTCTCCCCCTCCAGGATGTCTACAAGATCGGTGGTATCGGTACGGTGCCTGTCGGTCGTGTGGAGACTGGTGTCATCAAGGCTGGCATGATCGTCACCTTCGCTCCTTCCAACGTTACCACTGAAGTGAAGTCCGTCGAAATGCACCACGAGCAGCTCGAGCAGGGTCTTCCTGGTGACAACGTCGGCTTCAACGTCAAGTGTGTCTTAAATTATTCATGATGATTCGTGATCTGACATCGGAGTAGGAACGTGTCGGTCAAGGATATTCGTCGTGGTAACGTCGCCTCTGACTCGAAGAACGACCCCGCCAAGGAAGCTGCATCTTTCAACGCTCAGGTCATTGTTCTCAACCACCCTGGCCAGATTGGTGCTGGCTACGCCCCTGTCCTCGATTGTCACACCGCCCACATTGCCTGCAAGTTCGCCGAGCTCATCGAGAAGATCGATCGTCGTTCCGGCAAGGTTATCGAGCAGTCACCGAAGTTCGTTAAGTCTGGTGATGCCTGTATTGTCAAGCTTGTCCCAAGCAAGCCAATGTGCGTTGAGTCGTACAACGAGTACCCCCCTCTTGGTCGTTTCGCCGTCCGTGACATGAGACAGACCGTCGCTGTCGGTGTTATTAAGTCCGTCGATAAGACCGACAAGTCTGGTGGCAAGGGTGAGTGCTATCGCTTCTTGACGTCCGATCCATTCATTAACATCGATTTTCACAGTCACCAAGTCTGCGGAGAAGGCTACCAAGAAGAAGTAAACATAGATGTAGATCATATTTCTCCTTCGCATTTCTGTCTCACGTGTCATCTGTTTTTCTTGCCTCTCTCGCATGCGGTAACCATACCTCTCACCGTTGTTTTACTGTCTCGACAATCCTGTACGCATAATTACGATGATTTACGACGCTGGGTCATCCCAATTGGCTTGGGTCGTGTATCGATAGCTCAGCATTGTTGGAAGTACGATTGGCGGATGAATGATAATGTGTTGTATGATTTATCTCGAGTTCGATGTATGTCGTTGGCTGAACACTGTATTGAATTGGGTAAAAGGAAGAAATCTTTTCTAAGTGCGTTGCATTGGTTTAGTCTTCCACCAAGACCTCACACGCTCTCACTATATATATGAGCTGCGGTTTGTTACGGACTTAACATTGTTTTGATTCCGCGCAGACCTCTGGTCTCCGGTACAGCAGTATCTATACACTTCTATGCTTTATTTTACCGCAACCTCAGAGCTTCTGAGCAGGTGGAACGGGCTTCTTCCCCCGATGCCTCTTGAAACTTTCTGCTACACCAACGCCTTTCTTTATATCCTCCAGGCATCGGGAATCGACCTCTCGTCCTTGTGCAGCCAAAGCAGCCGCCTCTTCCGCTAGCTCTCGAGGCACACAGATAACGCCGTCGAGATCAGCAACAAGCCAGTCGCCTGGGCTGACCATAACAGATCCCAGATTGCCTCCAGTGCCAACTGCGACGGGCACGTTGACTTGAGACGGGCGCGTGAAGGGCGACTGGCCGACGGTGGATGTGCCCCGCGCGAAGAGCGGGTAGGAGGCGGCGCGGTGCTCGGATGTGTCGCGGATGCGTCCTGAGACGATAGTGCCCTGACAGTTACGCACGATGGCGCCCGCGGTCATGAGGCCGCCCCAGACAGCGTTTCTGGCTTCTGTTGTAAATGTAGAATGTTACGGTGAACCATACGTACGAGATTATTGGGGGAGGGAAGCGAAGGTCAATTTATGTTCGGGTTACGAACCTGGTGGTACATCGATGAAGATGACGCTCCCTTCTGGAGCGAGATCGACGAAGTGGCCATTCAACTTCGGGGAGGACGCGTCGGACGTGAGCACCATGCGCACGGTATACGCTGGCCCGCAGAGCCGCGCGGATTCAGCGATCGAGGAAGAGGGCGAGGGGGAGATCATGTGGATGTCGGATATGTGTCCGCCATGCACGACGCCAAGTTTGAGGAGGGCGTCGGAGAGCTCACAGGTGGAATAGTCCGCCAATGGCGACGGTGAGGTGTCGGGAGGCATTTTGATGTGGTGAAAGCCAGCAGAAGAGAAAACGAGGTTGCTGTGCACTGACCTTTATAAATGAAGGAACTTGAAGATGAGCGTGTTTATGCGAACCAAGTTATCGCCGCCGTAAGGAGGCCCGAACGACTCGGACAGACTTGGACTGATCGTCTCAATTGTAATCTTATCTTATCGCCTTTACTGTGACAGATCCGACTCATCTTCCCGAGTCCCCCGACTGTTCCTCCACCTTTTCGCCACACATCATTGACGATGGCGAGCACCTCGTTATCGTGGCCGCAGCCAACACCCGAGGGAGGTGTCTCTCGTATCTCTAAGAATGTGCGACGGCAAGGCCGGAAGGTCTTCAAAGCACTCATGCGTTCATACCACCTCAAAATCCCCAAGTATGACCTGCCGTTGCGAATACGACCGGTACGCTCACTCGCCTTTCTTCATGGCTATAGCCACATGGAAGTATTTTGCAAGTGAAGTTAATGGACCTTGCAGTGGTTTGCCTTGATAACAGTGCTCATTATGCTCACCCTTGCATTGCTTGGATTCACGAATCTCGCGCATGCGCTCCCCATCAACGACAAACTCCTCCATTTCTTCTGTCTGGGAATCGCTACAGGAGTGTTTTACTTCATCTTTGATGTAGAGGAGTAAGTACTCCTACTGCTTCGGAATGCGTGATTTGACGTTGTCTGGTGGACGTGGCGACAAAGAGAAGCGCGCAGAATTTGGTTTTGGCGCCATGCGCCCCTCATCCTGACTGCATTCACCTGCTTTTTGATGGGGGGTATTGTGAGCGAGTTCATACAATCTATGCTTCCCGTACGTCCCATTCTTGCTCGGGTGGTTGACCTCCTGTTTTTCTGACCTAGCGCAGCATAAGGAGTTTCAGTTTGGTGACATCGTGGTATGTAGCTTTGTCTGTTCAACTGAGTTGGATCCGACGGCCTTTTCTGTTGCCTCTCAGGCGAATCTTTTGGGATCATCGATAGGCCTATATACTGCCTACTATCTTGAGCGATATTATCGGCATCGCCGCGAGGTAAGTCCTACCGCTCACCTTTCTTGAGTCTACGATCGCACCAAATTCACACTGTTTCAACACCCTTGACGCCCTCATGACATATTAGATTTCCCGACTCTACCGCCCACTCTCCGCCTCGCTTTCATCCATTCATCTCCCGGACGATTCAGACGGATTGGATGATCTCGAATCGGGCACACAGCTCCTTCCCCTGAACCTCCCCGGCCGTGGCACAAAGCCCGAGACCCCTAACGGCGCAAGCGTCGCCAAAGGGCAAGGAAAAAACGGGGGAAAGGGGAAAGGCAGGGCCAGGTCGGAAAGCCTTGCGTTGGCGGACGTGTGGGACGAGAGGGACGAGCTGTTTGGTGTGGGAGTCGATAGCGAGGACAGCAGCGACGAAGCTGGGGATGAGAATCAACCTGCGAAAGGTGCGGAGCGGCCGCAGCGCAGTGTGCATTGGGAAGGAGATAGTGCGGAGGGGCAAGGGCAGGGTCCAGGGGGGGATATCCGACTATAGAGATGGAAGGGAGGGTTCGCTGAGCTCGTGTATGTGGTGAACAGAACAGAGGCGAGACTATACTGCTACGCGGGCCTTCCAATATGGATAAGATTGGACAAGTGCAATTTTTCTGTATTTTATTTATCAAGGTTGCTATCTGCTATGATATAGCTCGTTGTTGTGTGAGAATATACAGAATGGGAGCTCCATTGGTCGACCCCCTTGCGACCTGCTGTCCTCATGGTTAGCTGGAGCTGGAGATGCTATGGCACAAAGGAAGTCAATTTTTTAAAATGGGCGCTGAACTTGGTCCGGTTGGTGCAGTCCTTTTTGTGCAAGACATTTGAAAAGGTGTTGAAAGGGCAACTCCCATCTGTAGTGACACCATGCAGTGCGTGATACCAACCATTGTGTGAACTAGTATATGGCTCGCAAGCGACTGGCCAGTCACTTGCAAAATGTATTTCACCGCGGAAAGAGATTGCACATACGTCTACATTTTACAAGCCAATGCAATGTGTCGGTGTGCGCTTACCATTCAAGAAACATCCTGGCCACCATTGTTCTGTCCCTGACATTGATCAACCATAACTCTAGCCCTTCTTTAATGCATTTCGCAATGTGATGGTATTCCTTGGGGGATAGGTCTCTCATCCTCCTCCACACCTCCTGATCAAGCGAAAGCCGTTTCAGACTACGTGCTCCATTGACCGCATCCGGTGTCGCCCGCCAGCGCGACTTGACCATGGAAACAAGTTCCTTGTGGAAGACATGTTCGTCGCGAGCACGCGTTGTCGTCCGACTGATAAGCATATGCGATAGTTTGGGGGCCAATGGTTCTGCGCCGTCAGGAGTTGGATGGATCGTGAGCGCATCCAACAATAGAGGCTGGGAGTCGTAGAGTCGCTTGGGCATCGACCTCAGCGTCCGAAGGTTCGGTAAGCGCGCGAGAATATCGACGGCCAGCTTGTGCGGTAGTGGGCAATGATCAATTGCGAGATGTGTGAGAGAGCCAGAGAAGTGGGTGAAAAAGCGCAGGAAGGATTCGTCCCACGTAATGGCACCGTATGGCAAGTCGATGGACAACAGCAACACTCGCAGCTTTGGCAGTATCAAGTGAGTGAAGCAATCGAACAGTCTGGGACTGAGGAAACCATGGTCCATTTTCCCTTGAGCTTCGGAGACTCGCATACGCAGATCCAAGCGTCGAAGTTTGGGAAGGACGACAGACTTAGATGTCTCGTGAATGCCAGTCAGGGGGTAGAATACGCCGTCAAAGCAGAGAACATCTAGGTTAGCACATTCCGAGAGAGATTCTATGACAAGGCCAAGGTCGAGATGCGGCGGGTTGTAATGACAGTCCTTGTGGGACCTCATGTCCAGGTGCGTCAACTGTGACCAGGGCAATGACCACGAGCTGAGGGCGTAGGGTGTGATCAATGCGCGGCAGAGACGAGGAGCAGATTCCAAGATGGAGAGACCAGAGGGCCCGGGCGTCCATGGATCGCAAGGAGCGTCGAGCTGAAAGATCTCGAGGAGTGGCAAAGACCGGCATTGCTCAAGAGCAGAGCAGAATGTACGGAATATGTATATGTAAGGAAGCTTGACATCAATATATTGCCAGCGGGCAGAATGCGCACACAGAATGAGCATATAAACCAGAAAGATGTGCTGGTCACGCGGCCTATCTTCGGATATCCGGAGGCAGAGATCCAACAGGACAGATTTCGATAAAAAGAGCCACTTTTTGAGTGAGGAAGCAAAGTATAGGAATTTATTGGTGGGCACGTCGCTCAGGCATAGGTGCGACCATAGGCGAGGTGTCGAGAGTGCCACTGCCCGCCAGGACCTACTAATGCGAGTCAAAAGGATGGGTGCGCGGCTGGGTCGTGTGTGAGCCCCGTAATCGACGCAATACAAGAATATCCTCTCGAGGATTTCGACAGGAAAGGTCTGTGTCAGGATGTCCATGGGGCTGGCTTTGGAGACGACGATGGAAGCCAAGTGAGAAGATAAGTGGTGAGTTACTGACTTCAAGTGATTGAAGCCACTCAAAGAGGGGCTACTTAAGTACGTAGAAGCTGCTGACGTAATCCAGACCTGCACCGACCTGCACCGAGTGGTCGAGCACGCCAACCCGTCCGATCTGCCTCAATGCGAGGATGTCTACAGCGCGCGTCCTTTGTTCATCACCCATCCATAATTCATCGTAGACCAGGTGGCTGCAATCCTTTCCGCCATATTTGTCTCTCTGCAGTCCGTTGTGGACCTGCTCTGTCTCCCGCCTCTTCTCACTCTTTGACATCCTCGCCGTTCCTGCCTCCGTTGCCCTCAGCAACGTCTTCGAGACATACAGCGTCGCAGTCATCCCCTACACTGCCGTCACAGAGATTACAGAATGCGCACATTATCACAGCCCTTCACACCACTCGCGCGCTCCTTCCGTCCATCTTGCTTCCAGACTCTCCCGAATTGCTATTCTGGAACAGTCTCCTTCTAAATACGTCTCAGGAGCTTGCGGGTGTTAGCACACTACTACCTGAAAGTGAATCAGGAAAGATCAAAGTTGTCGGTGCGTGCTTATTCTTTTTGCATGACGCATAGGTCGCGTTCCGAGAGACGTAACGGGAGTATAACGATCAGCTGATGTTTTGCCGGACTCATTGCACAGTATATGCTGTCGATGAGTTTGCCTGTGCGGATGCGCTGGTGGAAGCGCTACTTGAGCACCCTTTCGCTTCGGACGCAGAGATCGAAGGCGTCTGCGGTCGGTGGAAAGGACGTACATCAACAGAGAAGCTTGACATCCAGTGCGTGTTCTAAATTTGAAGTGGTAGTTATTTCCAGACGAATATGTTTTGAACGGACAAGGTACGGTAAATCCCCTCCTACTCCGTCGACTAGGCCCGAAAACAAATCTTCACAAGAAGTCACGCCCCCACAAAGTGACACCGTCTATGTGTCGTCTCCGTTCCTGAATTCTTTCCCTGCCCCTATACACCTGACCGAACTGCGGCCATCCCCTTCACAATCCAGTTTCCACCAACCTACTTCACCTTCTGTAGACCACCTTCAGGCGCTCTTCAGTGCGGACATCCCGATCATCGTAGTGAACTCACTAACTACGCCCCTTTCCTCACTATTCCCTCCCGCCAGACCATCTTCCTCTCAAGCTACAATATTTCCTTATGCATTTCCTGCTCATGCTCTCATTGTCCTCACAGCCCCCTCTCCCACGGTTTTATCGCCAGCTCTCCATAAAACCCTCACATCACATCTCCACACGTTTGACATACAGAACGGAGCGCATTCTAGCGATAGAGTCTTCCTCGTAGACCCCGCACGCGCCGTTCACGCTCTCCATTCCCTGCGTTCTTCCCCATCCAATCCGTCGAACGTTCAACGCTATCAAGATGACACGCTGGGATCCGGAATCAGCGAGTTCGTCTGTGCTTTCAAATCGCTACTCCCACAGTTGTCGCCATCTACCCCTCCTGCCGACTTCATCTCATACACCCACGCAAACAAGGCCTCCGCGCTCTTGCAGGCCGCCCTCTCTACTTTGCGCGGCGCGCTCACCAAAGCAGAGTCCGAGCTGCACCTAGCGTCGCGCTCTGTCCGCGCTCTGCAAGGCGCGGTCGCCGACGCACGTGTCACGGCACAAGCTGGCGTGCTAGGAAGCGGGAGCGAACGCGTAGGCGGAGACGAGGCCGCGCTGACAGGGTATGTCAAAGTTGGGAGCGGGACGGATGTGGCCACGAATGCGATGGACAAAGCCCAAGAGGATGTGAAACAAGTCATGGACACCCTGAGCTGGTGGCACGTCCTTTGGCGCGCGGATGAAGTTGGGTGGACGGTCAAGCAGGCTGTGAGGAGTGCGTGGGCTGGGGAGCTCGAACGTGCTGTACGTCCCGAGCATTGTCTACCCGATGTAATTTTTTTTGTCCACTAATTCTGGACGTCCGATATTACGACAGATTCTCCCGGCGTACTCGACACTGCCTGCCATACAAGCACAGTTAGCCGCACAAACCCGCTCGCACCTCGCCGCGCTTCCCCCCGCGCTCCACTCTGCCCTACTCACAAATTCACTTGCCCAGCTAACTGCATCGCCATCATACCCCGTCAGCCCGACGACAATGCTTGGCCCGCTCACGCAACGTCGTGAGATCCTTGACGATGGGCCGACGGCGTACCTCGCACGGGCTGCGCAGGCGCTCGTGCTGCGCGTCGGCGGGAGCACGCTGGGCGGGGCAGGCACGGCTGTGCTTGGGTCGCGTGGAGCGGGGGTGCAAGTTGGCTCGCGGGGTCTGGCGCTGTGGAGATGCTCGAGGCGGCTGGGACAGGGGCGGGTGTCGGGATGTTGGTGATGCTTAGCGGCAGTCCGGTGGTCCGTGGGCCGGTGGGAGAGGGCNCGGAAGGCTTGGTGGAGGGATTGGAGGAGGGTCAAGGAAGGTGTCGGGAGAGATGTCAAGGTATNTTGTTTTTTCTTCTTTTCTTTTTCTCCTGTTTTTTTTTTGCCTTCCCTGTAATCCGTTTTTGATGACTGTATTCCTTCCACGATGTTCCTGGTTGGACTGTGGACAGGCTACGCTTGACCGCACAATGGAAACTCAGGTCCTGGCTGTGCCGTTGCGCGCGTGCGAGGGGCTTGAGAAGCTGGCTGCTAAGCGGGGCGACGAGGTAGGTAAGCTAGAGGAGGAGGTCCGGGCGGTCGAGGACGCGCTGAAGGATGCGCCAAAAGTTTCGCAATGAATTGATCGTAATTGCTGTCAAATATCGAGAAGCGGTGTGATTCAAATATGTGAGCGGGCGTCGTCGAGACTGGTGAAGGCGTTTGGACGATCAAGCTTGGTGAGCTTGAGCACAAATGCTGAATGATCGACTCTCCGCGTGGGTGATATTCGAACCAATTCTTCAAGATATGTGCCGCCAAATACGCATCTGTCTCTGCATCATCACATCATCCTGTTTCCGCGTCTCTGTGTTTTCCATTAGCCCTCCCCGATCATGGAACCCTCCCCCGGGCCACCAGTACATCTAAATCTCGTTCTCCGTCCCTTCAACGTCGGCTTTCCGGGATCAAGAGTACACGGATGCCTAAACAACTTCATGCCTGTCCTCTTTGCCGCACAAGAGGTCGATGGATTGCTACTGTTCCCGAGAGGTGAAGCGCTTGGGGATCAATTGATGGACTTGAGTGCGCTGCCACGCAGAAAACGAGGGTTCTTGGAGCTCACACGCGCCTTCTAACTCACGCAGTCGGTCACTATTCCCGACGGCGTCGTTGATTTCGTTTCGAAGTTCCAATGGCCGTACGCTCGTCCTTTCTATTCGGCATCGTTATGGCGGTTTATTCCTTCGTGCGTACTTGCACGAAGCCGCACTGATTCTCCTCCCCTCCGCTCCTGAAATCGTAGTCGTTCAACTTACCAATCGTGCAGCTTCGAACAGTCCTTGAGGCTATTCAAGAACGAGCTTGTTACATATGTAATTGAATAGATTGGGCAAACATGTCGCGTACATATTCTAAATAACTAGTCAACCAATGTCACGATGAGGATGATGGTCCAGATTGAATACACATAAGAAAACGGCGATCGCGAGGACAACACATATACATATGAACAGTGCTCATAAACAAAAAGACGGAAACGAAGAGACTTGAAAAATCAATCTATCATTTGAGTCATCCCTCGAACAATGGTTACGCATGCAACCTGGCTATCCCAAAGCTCGTTCGAAGCTGCCGCCTCATTTGCTCCTGCGGGCATCGCGTCCATTCCTACGTCTAGGGAAGTCACAGGAAATCCCTGCTCCAACATGTTCATCGGCACGCGAACCGTGGAAACAAAAAGCTTTAGGAAGCCTGAATTAAAGGCTTCGTTTTCGATGAGACAGAAAGAAAGTGCCTCCGAACCTGCGTTACCCGTACCGATATGCAACTGTGAATTCCGAGCGAGGGGAGGGGAGCTGGCAGCGGGATCGGGCTGATAGATAGAGCTGATGATATATCCGCTCGCGTCCATCCAGAAGAGGTAAGGCCACAAGTCGACGTCGGATTTGTTCTCCAGCACGACAGAGTAGATAGTTCCTTTCTCGAGAGACAGGTGTGCGCGCCCGTCAATGAGAAGATTGGTTCCAACTTTGGACCACGCCCGGTCATCCATACGAAAAAGCTGCAAAGAGACCTTGTCGCACAACGGCGCATAGGCATTCTTTCGATAGAGATGAAGGTGGAAGCGAGCGGCTGCATCGATGGTGTCGGCGTCTGTCGTCGCATCCTCGGACGGGACGTACACGATACGAGGACCATTCTTGGCAAGAAGTACGTCGTGGTGTTCGATGGCCAAGTGCTTGTGCAGCCTTTGTACAGAAACATCCGCGTCGGAGGCTCTCCGCACCCGGATGATGTTGAGGCCGCCCGCAGACAACGCCTCCTCCATCTTCGTCGGCAAATGCTGGCGAAGTCTCCACCACTGGAGGAACGACGAGCATGTCTTCTTCAGGTGCACGCGGAATGGTGTCCGATTGTTCCACTTGGTGATGCGCGCCCATCCTTCGTTCATGACACATCCTATTGGACTCTTTGCCCGCGCGCGACACCATGTAGAGTGAACCTCGAAAACGCTGAGAACGGCCAAAACTGGGTTGAATGATCCCTTGCAATTGTGCTCGTGCATGCTGAACTCCGTACCCTGAACGATACCATGAATTGCTCCAGCGTCAATGCGAATGTCCTTCTCAGAGCAAAGAGCGGGGACATAGCGAGTGTCGGGGACAAAGGGCGCACCGCCAAATAAGGCCCGTTTGTGATTCTTCCCCGCGCAAACCGCATGCTGTGAATCCTCTTTGATGGAAAGCTTGGACACGAGCTGGCTATACGACATACGATGGAAGGAGATCTTGTCCTTCGCTTCCAGCAGTGCGGCTGTGAATCTCCCTCCCTCCTTGTCCTCCATAGCGCGCTCTCCATGGCCGCAAGCCAAGAGCGTCACATGCGTGCTAGAAGTCCGCTGGCAGAAACCCTCCCCATTGAAAGGGATGTTGCGCCGCAAAGCTCCTCTCCAGAGTCCTACATAGAGATCATCCGATGTGACTTTGTCTGTGGGAGTCCAGCGAGTGGAACGTCTGCTCCGAGTATTCATGCGGGACTGGGCTGGCGAAAAGCAGCAGTCGAGAACCAGAGTGATATTATCGCCTTTGACTTCGCAGAGCTCCTCAATCATAGCGTGCATAGACCAGTCGGTGATGCCAGAGACCCGTCCATCCCGTCCCCTCGTGTCGTGGTCATGCGGACACAGCATCTCTACACGCGCACAGCTGGTATTGTGCCATCCGTCAGGTGCCAGCATCCGACTTCCGTGACCAGCAAAGTAGATGAGAATAGCGTCTCCTGGCTCTATGGCGGGATTGCTAACAAGATGAGAAACAAAAGTATCCTCGATCGCGCGTTTGGTGGCCTTGCCATCGAGAAGGATGCGTATATGGTCGCGGGGAACATGGAGGTCCGTCATGAGCCATCGTTTGATGCTCTGGGCATCGTCGACGCAAGAGGAGAGGTTCCAAATCCGGCTGGACTTGTATTGGTCAACGCCGATAATAAGGGCGAAGACACGCGTGGCCATCTTTGAAAGCAGTGAATAGGTACACAGGCGGAATCAGTGGCTCTGATATTGCGTACCTTGATATTGTAAAGCGAGCAGAGGACTTAAAAAACAAACCTCGGCATATGGGGCCTTTTGAGGGAGCGAGTACACGAATCTCGCAGCAGCTGAAGCCTTGCGTATGCGACGCAGTTTCATAAGTTAGTGCCGGCGGCCATGAGTCCGCGGGCTGTACTATGATATCGTATCCCCATCGTAAAGAGAGAGCACCCGAAAAAGCAAAAAGTAGCATCCTTCGCAAGCGAGACGTCAGTCACGATTGGGACATGCACACGGAATTCCTGGGTAAGTCATTCGAAGACTACTTTCGATGGAGAACATGCCGCACGGCTTGCTGATCGACTTCTGGCAAGTTGTGTAGCAAGCGTGGTTTAAGTCCCCTAGTCGAGGCCCTGCATGTATGACGCATTCAAAATCAGCCGCAGACTAACCAATGGAAGGCATCCTAGATACTTTCTTACCTGGCTAAAAGTAGCGCCCACAATCTGTTAACTGACCGACGTTCTAACTGAATGAGTGATTGGATAATTGGGCTGTCAACGAGAGCACAGAGGTGCGTTCAAAAAGCAGGACTGCCCAAAGATCTCTGAAGTCTGGGCGGAGGTTTGACAGTGCCCCATACCCTGATATGGAGGGTTAGCGTGACCATGTCGTACCATCGATACCTGCGCTATCCACAACGTCTTGCATAACCGTTAACCTTGGCGGGAGCGAAGCATATACGGCGTCAAAATGATCAAGTAGAGTGACCCTGCCCCTCCCTGCCCAGCATGGGCAAGCACTTAGGCTCGGCACCGGGTTGCCCTCGACAACGTGCTATTGCTGTAAGAAAACCCGTGCATGATTGTGGTACTTAGCTCGCAGTGGAAATTCATAGAAAACCAACGTACATGTCTAGTTGAAGCTAGTTCGGCTGAACAGGAAAGACCAAGTAATAATATGCATCCTTCCTTCAAAACTTCAGCGCTTCAAGTACATCAAGCTTGACGAGACGAGACCTGTCAAGACACTGAGAAGGAAGGAGTGTGTCCTGATTTGGAAACCTACAGTTCTGACACGAGCTCAGCAACTCCATTCCGTACTCTCACTTACTCTTGCACCACGTTGAGAGTTCTAGCATACTTCGAACTTTCTTTGAAGGCCAAAGGGAGGCTTGTGGATTATTACTATGGCATTCGTGTGTCAAAAATGTAAACAGCCTCTGCAAGTAAATCTCATTTCCACTGATCGTTGCTATCGAGCACACTGACTTCACGAACAGCTTGATGCCTCTCTTGTTGACCTGGCCCCGTCAGCATACGACATGATCATACATTCTCTTCCATCGCAGTTCAACAGCCCTCAGCCACCGTCCTCGGAGATGGAACAGCTTGACCAATTGCCCTCCCCGTCGTCCGTGAAGGCAGCATGGAAGTCGGCTGCTCACACGAGTACTCTTAGACCGTCACACCTTTCTCCGCGCGCCCAAGGAAAGTTGCCTGCGCGTGCCCCTGCCGAGTCTTTTGTGCTCCTGCAGGACAGTGTTATACGCAACATACCGTCCCCAGTTTCGTCACCTACGCAGCCGAAGAGATTCTCGAGCGCCAAGTCAGCCGCGAATGGGTCCAGGGGTCTCCATCTGGAGCCACAAGCCGATCCCGACCACCCAAACCCTTCACCATTATCACATCATCTGCGGTCCACTCAACAGTTATTAAACTTACTCTCCAGTCGCACTGACATTGATCATCCTCTCTGCTCCGAGTGCACACACATCCTCCTGTCGACACTCACGCGGCAGCTCGAGGAAGCTAAGAAGGAGCGGGATGGTTATATTGCGTTCGAGAAGGAGGTCAGGAAGGAGAAGGAGCGAGAGAAAGATGGGATCAGTAAGGAGGAGGCTGAGAGCAGGATTGCGCAATTAAAGGATGACGAAAAGCTAGCGATTGAACAACTTCGGGATGCTGAACGAGAGCACGAGCAGTTGCAGGAGGAGATGAACCTTCTCGAACTAGAGGAAAAGTCTTTGGAAGAGGAGGAGGAAGAGTTGGTTTTTACTCAATCTCTTTACACCATTTTGTGCTCACATTATGACCTAGGTTCTGGGTAGCACATAATGCCCATCTTCTAAAGTCTGCGGAACAGGCTTCACAGTTAGCTGCATTGCAGGCAGCCTACGCTGCTGATACTGCCACGCTGGACAGGTTAGAACGAACCAATGTGTACAATGACGCTTTTTGTATCGGACACGATGGAGTTTTTGGAACCATCAACGGACTCCGTCTAGGAAGAGTGCCTGGAGTACCTGTATGTGCACGTTTGTTGACGAGGCACATGGTGAACTTACAGATCACAAGGTTGAATGGGCAGAAATCAACGCAGCGTGGGGACAGACGTTGCTGCTTTTGT
Organism: Bondarzewia mesenterica; assembly: GCA_004802705.1. Lineage (NCBI taxonomy): Eukaryota > Fungi > Basidiomycota > Agaricomycetes > Russulales > Bondarzewiaceae > Bondarzewia > Bondarzewia mesenterica. The sequence continues at coordinate 18,822 of SGPL01000034.1, read as the reverse complement.
ATACCATAGCTCGCAAGCTCGACTTCACCTTCGAGAAGTGGGTTATCACCCCGTCTTCTTCACGCATGTGCACATTTGACCAAGGGCTTGCAGCTATCGCCTTGTTCCCATGGGATCCTTTTCTCGTATTGAGAGAATTGGTGGAGACAAAGCTACTTATGAGCTATACGGCTCTGGTGACCTACATCTTGGGCGTCTCCTTCATAATCGTCGTTTTGATTTCGCAATGGTTGCCTTTCTGGACTGTCTTAAGCAGCTGATGGACTGGGCGAAGTCACAAGACCCAAGTCTTGATTTTCCTCACCAGTAAGTCCGATTACTGCGCTCGGAATTCGATACGTAACTCATCAACTGATCCGCGACAGAATTGTCAAAGATAAGATTGGTGAATCATCCGTCAAACTCCAATTCAGTCAGGAGGAAGCATGGACACGCGCCCTACGGCACGTCCTGTTGGCCCTCAAGATTTCCTTGAAGTGGACGACAAATGGCAGTAACGGATAAATGTCGCTAGCCTAATGTTACCGGGCATTCTTGTTGTGCTACGAATCGGCGTCCCAGAATCATGTACGATGCTTTCAGGTACGCCTTGAGCTGTATTTTAAGTATGTCTATGACCATTATATCGGACTTCCGCTTCCTACTTATTCTCAGTTTGTCAGGCTCGCGGGGCTCCGCGTCTTTGTTCTTCTTTGAAAACTAACTTATGTGCATATTGTGCAACTCTTTAAGGCTGCGCTCAGTCGTGCTAGTCAAGCTTGAAGCGAAAATGCCGCCTCATGTAGAATTACGTGAAAATATAGCTCGATGGCGCAAGCAGTGCTTCCACGTCTTGTAAGTAAGAACACTACTACGCTTCCCAGCGAATAAAGTCGACTTGGTCGGCGCTTGAGCCTGCACGCCCGGCGGTTAACCTTTGATGTTAAGTTGGATGCTAAATGCTGGACAGCTTTTGTAAGGAGGAGACGATGGTTTGTAAGGCCGTTGAGGGCACTCTGTGACTTGTCCCGATTGGTCTGTGTCAGCATGTGTACGGAAATCTCTAATCGCAGGAAATGGAAACATACTTTAGTCAGTGCCGGCCGCAATTCTCCTTCGCCGCACCTCGGTCAACTTTATCTTTTCTGCAACCATGGGTCTTTTGTCTGTCGGTACCCCCCTCACCTGGGACGAAGCCAAACCCTATGTGGAGCACGTTCACTACCATGGTATCACCCAGTTCCTGAATATATGGGATCGGTTGAAGGATAGATGTGGAGATGAGTTGCTTTGGGGAGATGAGGTACATTCACTTAGTATGTTGTAATTTTTTCTTCTGACGATCGTGCACTCGCATAGGTTGAATACATGGTCATTTCGTTCGATCCTGAATCGAAAAATGCCGTGTTATCCTTGCGCCAGACTGAAATTTTGGCCCAGCTGCAGCCCGCCGCCAGTGAGATCGATGCCAAAACAGATAACTCGTAAGGTGCTTGGGTTTGTCTTATCTTTCCGATGCGCTGCAACCTTCTGCAGGATTTCAGCACCGACATTTCACCCCGAGTACGGTCGATATATGCTGGAGTCTACCCCCGGATCCCCTTACACGGGGTACCTTCGTGATCTCCTCTCCGTGGAGTCCAACATGCGATACAGGTGGGAGGTTTCGTTTGCGGCCAGTCACAGACATGTTCATGAAGTGATCACGAAAGGCGAAACCTTGCTCGTAAACATCTTAAACCCAACGAGATACCAGTTACTCTAACGTCCTTCCCCCGATTGGGTGTCCCTGGAGTATTCACGGAGCCATACTATGACCCTGCTGACGCGAAATCAAGTCAAAGCCTGTTCTTACCAGAAGAAATTACAAACCCCCATGCGCGCTTCCCGTCCGTGTTTTTGAGTGCTTCAGAACAATGAATCGGCTAACTTCCTTTGAACAGGACTCTTACGGCAAACATCAGGCGAAGAAGAGGGTCGAAGGTCGCGATTAATCTACCATTGTTTATCGACGAGCGGACTCCACGACCTTTCGTAGACCCCACTATCCCATGGCAGCGTAACCGGTACCCGGAAGATTCTGGTGCGTTTCAATGCGAGTTATTTGCACTCGTATGAATCTTTCCAAACCATCCAGAGGCTAAAAACGGTGCCGCGCTTATTGATCATATTTATATGGATGCCATGGGCTTTGGAATGGGATGCTGTTGTCTACAATTAACATTCCAGTCGTGTAACGTCACAGAAGCCAGGCGCCTATACGATGCTCTCATTCCGGTCGGACCGATTATGGTGAAGTTCCACATTGATCATGTGTTACTCAACGACCTGACCATACATTCTAGTTGGCGCTAACAGCTGCAAGCCCTCTCTGGCGTGGTTATGTTGCGGATGTCGACTGTCGATGGAATGTCATTGCAGGCAGTGTTGACGACCGTACGGAAGAAGAGCGCGGCTTGAAGGTATGAGTCTGCGTCATCGAAAATCATTTCTCAACAGTAAACTGGTCTGCAGCCGCTCAAGGAGAACAAATTCAGGATACCCAAGTCTCGGTATGACAGCGTAGATTTATATATCTCTGAGGAGTGGATGAACAGGCCTGAGTATAACGATAATCCATTGCCATATGACGAGTCTATTTATAACCGCTTGCGTGAACATGGTAAGTCCTACATCTATCTTGTATCTTGTATCAACCTAACAGTAATCACGTACCAAAATCAAGGCATTGATCATCTCCTTTCCAAGCATATATCGCATCTCTTTGTTCGTGACCCTATTGTTATTTTCCGGGAACTCATTGAGCAAGACGACACCGCGAGCACCGACCACTTCGAGGTATTTATGCATTTGCACATATCCACCCAGTAACGCTATTTGTTCATGCAATCAACATCCATCGCAGAACATACAATCTACCAATTGGCAAACCGTGCGCTTCAAGCCTCCCCCTCCAAACTCATCCATCGGATGGCGTGTCGAGTTCCGCAGCATGGAAGTCCAGATGACCGATTTCGAGAACGCCGCATACGCAGTCTTCATTGTGCTCCTCTCTCGAGCCATCATGAGCATGAACTTGAACTTTTACATGCCCATCTCCAAGGTCGGTTCATCACCGAGGGCTTGAAAGTTTTGCCGAGATTAATTTTCCACCCCTTTTCAGGTTGATGAAAACATGGCACAAGCACAAGTCCGAGATGCCGCACGTTCGTCCAAGTTCTACTTTCGGTGGAACGTCTTTCCCCCCTTGTCGTCGCGAGCATCCAGTGCTCACTCGTCGGGCACTTCGTCACCCGTTCATGGTGCAAATGGCGTTCTGCGGGTGAAGGAACGACGGATGAGAAATTGCTACCCCCCTATTCCTCCGCCGGAAGAGGGCTTGCCACACGGCTCCGTGGACGACGAGTATGAATTAATGACGATGGATGAGATCATTAACGGCAAGGTTCGTCCAACTTGGTGCCCTCACATGCCGACTTCGGCTGATCTGCATTGAAGGGGGCCGACTTCCCGGGTCTGTTGGGTCTCGTTGAATCCTACCTGGACACGCTGGACGTGAAAGAGGCTGAGAGACGCAAAATAGGGTCGTACTTGAACCTCATCAGACGCAGGGCGAACGGTTAATCACGAATTTGTCCTCGTGAATCACAGGTTTGTGGAGCTGACCGCTCTTGACAGGGACCCTCAAGACTCCCGCGACGTGGATGCGTGAATTTGTCCGTTCGCACCCCGCTTACAAGTTCGACTCTGTTGTCAGTCAAGAGATCAACTACGACCTCATGGTGGCCGTGGACGAAATGTGGGCCTCCTTTGTTTCGACATCCATCCATCATACTCATGTTTACTTTAGTGAGCGTGGCGTCCGACGAGTTCCTGACCTGCTCCCTGAGGATTACACCGGAGGCGAGCAAGACCAAGGGTGTCTAGAGAAATAATGATTATCGAATCAAGAGAGAAATCAATTCAAAAACGACGAGGAACAATTGTATCATCTTTTACTTTTTCGCAAGGCAAGTGGGAAGAGGGCTCAATTGGTGGACATGGCAGCTATCTATCGGGGACATCGTCAGAGTGCACGCAGTCGAATCATTCTGTAGCCTTTTCATTTTGGTTATGACCTCATAGACGTCATGTTGCATCAGATTTCTCTCAGATTGATGGGGACGTTGGGGGTGCTACAATAGATAGTGTGATGACATGATCGACAGCAATTCAGGGCGCGTGCTCGCGGCACAATATCGGCTTGACAGAATCGTCAAGCTTCGAAACAGTCCATAACCTACACACTATACAAAGCAGCACATACAATAACTAAAAGATGCCCCCGGTTAGAAACCACTCGCCGTCACCCGCAACTGCTCCAGCTTTTTCAGCACCTCGCTCACAGTTCTGTCCAATTCCCCAGCGATCGCGCTCTGTTTTGAGGCAGGCAGGTCACCATCCACCACCCCCTTCACAGGAACGTAATACCCTCTCCATGCGAGGTGGTCTCTGCCTATGAGACTTGTCTGCTCTGTACGGATCGAACAGCATCCAAGCTGGCACACTCGGTAAGTTGTCTACGTACATTCAACGTGATCTACTTAGGTCGGAATATTTACAGGTATTTAATAGGCCCCGTGAAGCTCACGCCAAGGTTGCCCGGTCGAAACCCCCAAAATCGGGCCTGAAATACGCTATCTTTTGGGTCAGAAATACGCTATATTCGGGAGGGGTCATCACGTTTGTCACGTTTCGTCACGTTATGTAACGCCGGTTCTCCTCGTTGTTTCTCATTGTTTCTGGCCTTTATTCCGCTAGTGAGGGAAAGGCAACAAATTTACAAGCTGACAGATGAGATCTCAAAATTATTTTGCTGCAAACTGATGCCAAATATGCTATCTGCCGGAAAGGATCGGCCTTTTTTGGCCAGTTTTGGTTCTCAAATACGCTATGTTCTGGGAAGAAAATGGCCAAATTTCACCATCAAATACGCTATTTTTCCGGGCAACCTTGATGTGAGCTTCATGGGGCCTTATTTAATACAAGGGGACCCTACGGATGAGTGAACTTTGCAGATGTGGTAGTTTTATTACAGTAACAATTGCTTGTAAATGACATTGGTAGTGTATCCGTCATAGTCGTTGGACGTGAGTAGTAAGATGTTGTTACTGTTGCAAACACGAGACAGAGCGGTGTACTATTGACCGTGTGTGAATACGGGGAACGTATGTCGACAACGATGCGATCAAGCGTTTGCCCGAGACTACTATTGAAAGTCGTAGTGTACACAATTCGCAGTGGAAATTGTCTTCGATTGATAATCCATGATGAGTACGGAGGGTGAAAAGTGAACATAATGCACGGAAGAGAGTGGGTTTCTAAGCGTCCAAGAACGTGGATGTCGATGGAACGGTGTCGAAGGCCGACGACATCAACGCGCGCATTGTGAACGAGGCCTCTGTCACGGACAGGTTTCTCACGATAGTGCAGATGGAACCTGTCTTGAGTGTAAGTTCGTGGTCGGGAACACCGGCCTGTTTCAGTTGAGAGAAATAATCAGGCAGTAGTTCAGGTGCATCGGCTGTGTCAGATTCTTCGAGAGCATCAGAACTGTAATACAACAACTCATCTCCTGAGTGTGCAGGGAATCTGAGACATCGTACGGTGACAGCGGTCCACAGATGCGATACAGGACCTAAATAATAAGCAGAAGCAGTCATAATGGAATGAAGAGAAAGGCACGCACAGACGAAAGTCAGACCCCACATATAGAACTCAATGTGCAGCGAGCTGAAGGGCTGCACGACAACTGTCATCCCGCAAGAACGAAGTGTCATTCGAAATGACGTGTGATGTGTCTGTGTCGTAGAGGACTGAACGGGCGTACAAACCAACGTTATCGATCAGAGCGATGTGGTGAGGGTGGGTGAAGGACAGACAGTGGCAAAGTCAGGTAAGGGTTCTCATACCCACAGTTTGACAAAGATTGACCACAACGGTGGTAGAAAGGTGATCACGGATAACGAATGTGGTGGTTCCGCTCACATAATATCGCACCAAACACTGTTGATCAGAATGATGTGGTGAAGGTGGGTGAAGAACAGACAGCGGAACAGCCTGGTAAGGCATCACATTCCCACGATTTGAATGAGATCAGTCACGTTGGTGGACGACAGGCACAGCTCACTGCGTGCTTATATTGTTTCGACATGCGCGAATCCTATGTTATGATTCCCGATTAGGGAATCATTACTTATGCCAGGATCATGGGCCATTTTGACCCCCCCCCTACACAGAATTTGGGAAACTAGTCGGACTACAGTTGACTACAATTAATGGCTAGGGTTGTTACAAAATGGTAAGACTTCTGCAACTAATCTAGCTTCATTTTTTTTTTGTAGTAAAGCTTCACCGGTCGACCGGGATCTCTGATTACCGGTAAGTAAGAACAAGTTGGACTTCGAAGCTGCTAGATCGACTAGTTGTGCATTCCTCCTCATCCGCTCGTCTCTTCCTCTGCTTCCTCATCTGCTTCCCCGTCTCCCATCGTCTTCCATGGGATGTGAGACCGCAATTCTCGCTCACCATCTCGTGACCCACTGCCAACGCATTGCATGAGTCCCGTCTCACATCATCCAAGAGCCGTGACAGTGGTCGTCCTTTGCCGATGAGCTCTGCCCCTTCGCTCGATATGCACACGATGTAGGACCGGTATTGAAGGTGCATTGGAAGAGGAGATCTGGATAGAGTATGAGAAATGTCGGCGCTATCAATTGGCCTCACGTCCGATCCAACCATGACATTTTCGAAAGACTCATCGAGGCTGTCAGCATCAGGCCAATCGCGGTCCATGGAGAATGTCTGGACAAACTGAGAGAGAGAGCCGGGGGTGTCAGCGCTGTGGTCTGTACTGCCATCGGAGGAGAGGGACAGTGAGTGGAAAGAGCCGACGGATGAGGTGGATGCGTGGCCGTGGATGCAGTGGGCGGGGTCGCCAATGGACAGCATGGCGAGGTGGGGCGAGTAGGTATGTTCAGCATCAGGAGGGTGGAGCATATTGGTCGCAGCATCTTTGGCGGTGCCGGGCAGGTGAGAGGGTTTGCACGGGGGCAGCGGTGGACGCAGTGCCATCGCCACTGCCTCATCATCCACATCATCAACAGAGGATGAACAGGTTGCCACTGGACAGCACATTGTTGACGTCGTTGTCAGGGTAGGTGCCACTGCCGATGTCACCGTGGAGTTTGAGGAGAAGGGGGAGGGGGAGGACGAGGAGAGGAAGTTCTGGGTGGGGTGAAGCTTTGTGTTTGGAAGGGGCGGACTTGGCATTGGGCATCGATGGTGAGGGGGAGACCAGGTGCATTTTGCCAAGCTTGTTTTTCTTTTTTCTTATGTGCTCACAGAAGGGACGTCTCACAGATTCGTTTAGATGAACGTGTCCCGCCCTCTACCCGTTCCGCCCATACATGAAGCTATAAGTAAGTTGTAATGGCCTTTGCCTTACATGTGCTTCGCTTATACATTATTTTTGCAGCACAATTGCCCGCTGACTATGCATTGTATTATAAACGAGCGACTGCCTATTTCTTGCTTGGCCGGCACGCAAACGCTCTTGCGGACTTCGACCAAGTCCTGGCACTTACCTCTGAAACATTTACTGGGGCGTACCTCATGAAGGCCAAGATATTTGCGAAGGAGGGATAGTGGTCTGACGCGCGGGATGCGCTGAAGCGCTATCAGGCCAAAAACAAATCGAACAAAACAGCTATGGACCTCCTTCTCGACGTGTCGGACGGCGAAATAGCAGCCAAGAAGGTTTCAAAGTGCAGAGAGCCAAACTGTGGACGGCCTGCGAAGAGGCCATAACCTAGGCGCTGAAAACTGCATCGCATTCAGTGAATATTCGACAACAAAGAGCCTACTGTGCTCTGGCAGCTGGGGATTTCGAGCAAGCCATGGGAGACTTAAAGTGCGTGATTCGTTCTCTCTTCAAAAAATGAGCACAGCGGATTATCCCATATCACGCACCCTCAACCGCAGCCTTTCTTTGCATATTCCGTCTTTCTTACTTTTACATGCCCACGTCTAATACCCCCTTTTCTGCATTTAAGCAATGTCTGCATTTCGATCCCAACTCTAAGCCGTGTGCATGCGCACATCATCTCGTCAAGTCCCTTGACAAGTCCTTCACGAAGCTTGACAAGCTCGTGGCTTCCTCCTAGGTTCTGCATCGAAAGACGCGTCTCTGAGCTCGCCAGGCACCAGCTTCCTCGCGACGTTCGACAGTGCACTCGATTCCAATGCCGCACCATCTATGCTCGAGTTCCCATCGAACATCCCTATCACTCCACTATGCCTTGTGAACCCGCGACATCAAGATGTTATGCATGCATTATGCTGTTCGTATCTCCAGCTCAGCCAGGCTCGCGTGGGAGAGTGGTGGTGCGATGAGCTGTTGAGGATAACCGATATGGACCGTGATATCGACGGGTTGTTGGGTAAGGGAGAGGCATTGCTCACTCGGGAGCAGTGGGAGGAGGCCGTGCTGATGTTCGAGCACGCGTGGGACGTGAATGGTGGAGGTAACCGTGAAGTACATGAGCGCCCCTTATCGACGTCTGCGGCTGGCTGATCATCTTGCTCCAGATACACGCCCACCTACAAACATGTCCGTTCCAGTTCTACCAACACGATGGAAGCGGGTTCTAGTTCCATTTCACGCAGAATAGACGCGGGCACTGAAACTGCTTCTTTTGCCAACTTTTCCTTTCTTTTTTATGACACTTTGTATATATCTTGAGCAATGTAACATTGGAACTCATTCCTTTTTGCAGACTGAACCATACTCACTATTAAATAATGTGCACGACTGAGATAGTGTAATGCTAGTTCNGACAGTTNAAGGAAGAACGNGGCCAGTTCAGCAAAAATGATGACTAAGTGAGTGAACCGCTGGTTGCNANGNGTTGNGCAGTNATNNCTTGCATCTCTCCACNTGACAACTATGCTCTACATTGCACTCGACGTGCTCACACTCAACTGCTTCCTCACAACTATGGCAGATTACACATCATCTGCTGTAGAAAGGCTGAATTNAGCTGTAGTGAGTGTTCCTTCATTATTACACTGAATTTCTGTCCTTTTNTGTTATAGACTCTGCAGCTGTATAGCCTGCTTCAAGGCCTTCTTATGGCCATTACCAACTGNAGGGATTGCTGGCAGGGCCTGAATGNGATGATGGATATTCTGGTATGTGCTNTACNNCTAATTCTTATGCACAAAGTTCTGATTCAAAGCAGAAACACCTGTTCCTACAATATATCCCTGCCCCATCCCTGCAGCCNACTTGCATGTCCTTTTGGGTGAGTCTACTATATTNTGTAAGTCAAATTTGAGATTATTGACATGCTTTGGATTTAGATACTGTTTTTAGTATCTTTCTTTACATTTATTATTTATTTATTTGTTNNTTATGCTAGAAAGCATATGAATAAAGGCAAAAGCCACATTAAGTTATCCAAAGGGATATCACGGTGTAACTACTAGCGTAGAAAGCGTACAAATTGGTTGAAACTATCACTCCGTCAGAAGACTATGCAGAAGCAAAACCAAAAGGCTTACAAAGAAAAGACATATAAAGAAAAGACATATAAAGAAAAGACATATAAAGAAATAATTCATATGATATTAATCACAATTTGCATCACAAGAATATGCACTAATTACTACGCATATGCAAATTCAAAATATCTCAATGAAAGCGACATATCTTTGACTTTCATGAATATAGCATTTCTTACGTCTTCATATACAAAAATTGTGCGTGCAAAGTTACGTATTGAGCGTACACAATATAATAAATATATGTACCATACATTGCTTGCGCAAACATTCAAATATATTACGCCATGTTTGCTGATTGCATTGGCTTATTATAATTTAAACAACAATATGCGAATCAAGAAAGAGATAGAAAAAAATAATAAAATCAAATACACATATTCAAGTTGGAGGAGCTATTTCAAATAAAAAAGGGCAGAAATATAGTTGGTCATATAAAGAATTAAAGCCTTATATTAATAAGGTGAATAAATCTATTTGCTGTAAAGAAAGTGAGAAATTCAAGTTTGTAAAATATTGTCCTATATTAGTAGCTGCTGAATTTGATTCAAAATCAGCATTTATTGTTGCCAATGTTCCTTTAGTAGATATAGTTGAGCGGTTAATAAAAGATCAGTTATTTGTTATAGCAAATCAACATAAAGCTTATCCTCATACAAAAACATCAGCATTAGGTTTAAGAAATATTGTCAAAGAATTAAATTGTGAAAAATATACAAATATATTTATAATAGCAAGTCAAGCTAGAAAATCAACTGGAATACAAAAGAAATACACAACTCAGTCAAATAAATCATTATTTTCACCAAATCCACCAAATCTTGATTTAATAACTACTATTATCAATGATTTTTGTAATATAACCACACTTGAATCAATTGCAGAATCAGCATGTGCTGTATGTGCATCTTTAGTTNNNAATNNNAGNNTGCANTCTTTATCANANTGTNANTNANATTTATNAATATTATCTCNANCTAATGAANGAATNACANGANGTGANCGATTTANTTNTGANGATCTTATACAAGAAATNNATGGGCCNATNTTNCTTNCAAATTGTGATTCAATCTGCAATTCTTGTTTATGTNAACTNAAAGCAGGTAAAATNCCACATGAATCTTTNGCNAATGGNAATTGGATANGAGAAATTNCATNACAACTCAAAGGATTAACATGGGCTGANAANATGCTTATNTCACGNGTTTNTCATAATCAATATATAATTAGAGTTTCTTCTAGTATGCATAAAATTAAATCTAATGCTGTATTTTTTTTCAACACCAACACCTAAAGTATATGCAAAATTACCTCCTAGTAGAGAGGAGTTGAATGAAGTACTTGCATATATTTATATTAGACCAACAAGGCCTACACAATTAGATCATAGGTGAACTCCTCTTTTAGTGTGAAGAAATAAAGTTGCCTCTGCACTTGAGTGGTTAAAATTGAATCATGAAGATTATGCTGATTTAAAAATATCACAAGAGAATTTAAATTCATACAAGGACAATGAACCTGCAGTAGCATGTTTATATTATTCAAATCAAGGACATAATAAAGAACTAGAATCTATGACAAAGTACGATGCTGATGAAGAAGAAGGTGTGAATGATGGAGAATGTCCTTTTATTGTGCATGAATTGATAGGTGATAAAATAGCAAATTTATCAATAAAAGTTTTGAAAACATTAGCACTACAACATCTAACTCAAGGTGGCAAGATTTTAGGCATAGGTCATGCTGAAACACCTAAATCAATTTATCACAATTCACAACTATATCCTCAAATCTTTCCTTGGCTATTTCCTTATAGTTTAGGTAGTTTAGGAAATTCTAACATAACATTGAATATCTCAGAAAGTGCTCAAAAGAAATGGCTACTCATGTGTCATGATAAATGATTTCAACTTGACCCTTTATTTCCTTTGACAGCATTCAATCATGAACAAATCAAAGATTCTACAACTGGTGGGTATCTTCTTGCAAATAAAAAGGTATTTCCTAATATTGTAAATAGACTAATGAATATGAATCAAGAGACACTAACAAATTTGATAGATAGGTTGAAAGCAGATGAAAATGTGAAGCCTTCAACTAATGAAGAAACAGCTTGCTTTCAAATTCTCAATGACATTGATCATATAGCTGGACGTGTTGATGGATCACAAACACAAAAGAAATATATGCACAATGAAATATGGGCTTTGACAGCTTATCTTGGTGCTCCTTCATGGTTTATTACATTTGCACCAGCTGATAATAAGCATCCTATCTCATTATATTATGCAGATACAAGAGAAATCTTTAAACCAAATTTAAAAATCTCAGATGACAATCGCTACAAGTTGATTGTGAATAATCCAGTTGCTGGAGCATGGTATTTTAAATTAACTATTGATGCATTTATAACACATATCTTAGGAGTGAATACAAAACATTTAGGCATGTATGGTAATACATCAGGTTATTATGGCACTGTTGAGCAACAAGGAAATTGACATTACATTTGCACATGCTTTTATGGATAAAAAAACTCACTTACACCACAAGAAATTAGAGATCGCTTATTACAATCAGACTCAGATTTTTAAAAGTGAATGATTGAATATCTTGAAGGTGTACATTAAGGCGAGTTTTTAACAAGAATAATGGAGAATATGAAAGAAAAATTTGCCATGAAACAAAATAAAAATCCAGATTGCTTGAAAGCAACAGAATGTCTTCCACAGGCTGTACCTTTGAGATGTGATGACTTTACTTGTAGTAATTGTGAATCTTGTGAAAGAAATAAAATGTGGTGGTCTGAATATAGAGAAGATGTTGATGAACTTTTATTTCAATCAAATGTTCATGATTGCAATAAAAGTCCTGGTTGCATTAGAGAAGTTTGTAAAGCAAAATTTCCTTGTGAGATTCATCTATGTTCAACTATTGATATGGATGCAGGATATATTCAAATGAGGAAAGGTGAAGCTTGGCTAAATACTTTTACTCCTTGGTTGACTTATTTATTGTGATGCAATACTGATGTCACAAGCTTATTATCTGGTACAGCAATNATAAGCTGTGATTGCATATGTAGCTAATTATATAGTGAAAACACCTTTAAAAACACATGTTATCTTTGAAACAATCAAGGCAATTTTTGAAAGGAATACAAAATTGATCAATAAAACTTTAGAGCAAAAGGAAAAAGCACGAAATTTATTGAGTCAGCTAGTCAATGCATTATCTATAAAAGCAGAAACTGGAGGACCAATGGCATCATTATATCTGTTAGAACACCCTAATAATTATACAAACTTTGAATTTCACCCATTTTATTGGACAAACTTTGTGAGAAAAGTGTTGAACTGTAAGGGGGACACAGTCTCAGTCGCATACAAAGATGACTCTATTGAATGCTCTAGCTACCTGTAAGAGGGACACAGTCTAATACAGGTGTGAGCTACAGTTAAATAATTGCATGGAGAAGAAAACTCACCTCAGTCACGTACAAAGACGACTGAGGGAGAAGTAACACTACGTATCTAAATACGCCCGCAATCCTAAGTTACATGACCATGTACCAATCCTGCTACGAGTATACACTGTAAGGCCTCTGTCACAATAAAAAATAGCATAAGATTGTAAAGATCTTGATGATGAAAAGTATGAAGAAAAGGTTGTGATAGGTCGTAATAATGATACTTACATTGATATTTCAATGGTATCTGATTATATATATCATCCTGAAATATACAATCATATAAACTTGTATGATTGAATGCAATTGACAAATAAAGTTAAAATAAAACACAGAAAAGCAAAAATTAGTCAAGAAGAAGATGGTTCACAATCTGAAAATGAAACCTTGCATCAGCATGATACAAAAAATAAAAGTAGCAATAAATATAAATTTATAGAACCACATCCACAAAGAGAAACTCATAAATCAGTCCTTCACTCTGAAAGTCAAAGCAAAGTGCTAAATTTTGTAGGTAGCACATTGCCTAGATGTGATCAAGGCAGCAGAGAAGACTATTGCAAAACAATGCTAACATTGTTCAAGCCATGGCGATCAGGTACTGATTTGAAAATAGCAAAGGACATATGGAATAAAGAATTTGAATCTTATGCATCTGAAATATGAATGTAATGATGCATGTGATGATTTTTCTTCACAAGGAAAAAAGAAATCTAAAAATGCATTTCTTTTCAGTTTTACTACAGAGCAAATGAATGATTTAGATCAAGAAAATGATATTCATGAAACTTTAGATGAGAATGACATGAATTTTGCACAAAAACAATTGAATAATGAATGGGATGACTTAAGCAAGTAAGCTACGAATTGTTTACATCAAATGAACATCATAGGTTCTGTATTGAGATTATGTGGATGGCTTGATAAAATACTTGACTTGAACACTACAAATGTGTCAAAGAACAATTTATTGTATACTGGAAATGAGCATACAGCAAATAAATGAAAACAAGTATTGAGCAGCAAGTGAGATCAAGTTATTGCAGATCATGAAGAACAAGCTGCTAAAGTACCTTCAAGGTTTAAGCGCAAGGCTTTATTATTGAATTTAAACCCAAATGAGGTAAAAATCATAGATAAAGCATATTTAATACATTCTTTTAAAGCACAATCTAATGATAAACAAAAAACTATTGATGACACAATCATACAATTTCAGCTAAATGAGGAGCAAGAGCGAGCTTTTAAAATAGTTGCAAATCATGCAATAGAACAGAATGGTGATCAACTCAAATTATATTTAGGTAGTATAGCAAGAACAGGAAAATCACAAGTTATAAAAGCATTAATTTATTTTTTCAACATAAATAATAAATCATATCACTTTTTAGTTTTAGCACCAACTGGTTCTGCTGCTGCTCAAATTTTAGGATCAACATATCATTCAGTCCTTGGTATTACAGGATGGGGTGTTAGTAATAATATGCAAACAATCGCTAAGGTGAAAGCAAGACTTGAACATGTTGATTGTATATTTTTAGATGAAATATCCATGGTTGATTGTAAAAGTTTATATAATATATCAACACAAATATGCAAGGCTTTAGAAAAACCCAATTATGCATTTGGTGGAATCAACATGATATGTGTAGGTGATTTTGCACAACTTTCACCTCCTGGTGCAGTGCCATCTTTGTATAGTCGAAATGTGACTTTTTCTCAAGGGCATCACACAAATAGTTATTTGAATCAGCAAAAAGCTATGAGAAAATTTGCTTGGCATGAATTCACAACAGTTGTTATTTTGAGGCAAAATATGAGGCAGATAAATCAATCAAAAGAAGATCAAGACTTTAAAAAAGCTTTAGAAAACATGCAGTATTGTGATTGTACAAAAGCTAATGTTGCTTTATTGAATTTAAGAATTGCAGGAAGAGGAATCGATAATCCAAAGTTGACTAACTCTAACTTTCATGACATTTCAATTATAACATCATACAATGCACATAGAGATAAAATAAATGAGCTAGGCATAGAGCGATTTGCAAGAGAGTCAAATCAACAAATCACAATATTTTATTCAATTGATAAATGGGCTTCTCTGAATNATGATGATAAGAAAGTACAATACAGAAAGAGATTTCTGATCCACTTTGTAGTAAAAATAGAAATTTTTGAAGACTTGCAAGAAAGAATCTGGAATTTGCCACATGCTTGCAGTGAAAATCCTGGAACATTAAAGCTATGTATTGGATTGCCAGTGATGATTAAACGCAATGAAGCAACTGAATGTTGTGTAACAAATAGAGCTGAAGGAATGGTAGTTAGTTGGAAAGAAGATAAAATAGATAATGAACATGCATATTTAAATACAGTATTCATAAAGTTAATAAGTCCACCATCTGCAATACAACTTGATGACTTACCATTGAATGTAATTCCTCTCTCAAGTCAAACCCTTGATATTAAATGTGAATTACCTAATGGTAAAACAATTAATATTAAACAGACTCAAGTTCCTTTGGTACCAAACTTTGCATCGCAAGGAAGAACAAGAGCATATAATGTAGTTGATCCACAAAATTGTTTCTCACATCAATCATTTTATACATGTCTATCTCGTGGATTAACATTACAAGGAACAATACTTATACAAGGGTTTGATGCTAAAAGAATTACAAGAGGTTTAAAAGCTAGTGACTTGCGACAAGAATTTAGAGAGCTAGAGATATTGGATGAGATTACAACTCTAAGATATGAAGAAAAACTACCATATGATGTTCAAGGTCAAACAAGACATCAACTTATTACTGCATATTGTCAATGGAAAGGCAATGATTACGTGCCACAATATCTTCATCATTTATTGAAATGGACTAAGTCAAGCCCATTTATTTCAAATGTAGAAAAATCTAAAAATGTAGACTTGCAATGGAAGGTAATATCCAAGTCAAAGAAAACTTTACCAATAGCATCTACATTAGCTGTTGATAATGAACAAAATGAGTTGAATAATGTAAGCAAGGAGTTGACATATACATATGTACTTGCACATAGTTCTACACATCTTGAACAGTTGAGTGTTGATAAAGGAAAAATATCAAAAAAAAAGACAGATGACTGATATCATAACACAATCTCAAAAAATCAAGTTAGATGATGAGATTTTAGGAAAGCGCAAATTTGAAGAAGAAGAACCTGATAGCTCAAATAAGAAACAAAATAGAATTCAAGTTGCTCAACAAACAAGTTTAGTTGGATTCAAGTGGAATGCT
The DNA here is from genome assembly GCA_004802705.1 of Bondarzewia mesenterica. NCBI lineage: Eukaryota > Fungi > Basidiomycota > Agaricomycetes > Russulales > Bondarzewiaceae > Bondarzewia > Bondarzewia mesenterica. Next base: position 2,496 of record SGPL01000034.1, on the reverse strand, counting down.
ATAACATGGAGCTGTGCATATGACAGTTTGTTTACAATATATATGCATATATACAATGAAAATAAAGATGCGTAAAAGCATAAAGTCAAGCGATATCTGTTGCTAAATGTTTTAACTAATGAGATTGAAAGAGCAAATAAAACAAATGTGGACAATAATGAAGCAAGAGATAGAAGGTGCAAGACTTCGCCAAATGGCTTCAGTATTAGCAAGTGTAGATTCTGCATCAAAATAACTTCAGGCCAATATCTCACACTTGTATATTCATCCCTGCTGGCACTTGTGTTGTATTTACAATGATGTTCACCAGTGTGATCACCATTCTTCACCGAAAAGGTGCAGGACTTCACCGAATGGCTTCGGCATCAGTGAGCATGGATTCTGCATCAAAATACCTTCGGGCCGACATANAAAACTTGTATATTCATCCCCGCTCGGACTTGTGCTGGATTTACAATGGTGTTCACCAGTGTGATCACTGTTCCTCATCGGGAAGGTGTAAGACTTTGCCAAATGGCTTTGGCATTGTTCAGGGAGCATTTTACATCACAATACCTTCCTGCCCATATATAAAACTTGTATATTCATTATGTATAACACTTGTTCTATTCTCTAAATGATATTTCTCAGTATGATCATTGTTTCTTGCCAGGAAGGCTGATGGCATTTTCGAACAGCTTCGGTGTTGTATAATGTGGATTATCCATTATAATAGCTTCCTACATATATATCACAATTATATATTCATCCACATTAACCCTTGTTTTGCATCTTTGGCCTCACTCACCGGTGAACACACTGTTCTTTCTCGGGCAAGGCAAAGACTTTGCGAAAAGGCTTTGGCGAGCTCCAGCATGCATTCTACATCCACTACTGTAAAGTGCAACTTGTTGACTAAAAAGATGAATGGCTTGAGGAATGTGCTATTGGTGATGAATATACAAGTGTAATAGCTCACAAGAAAGGTAATTTTATGGAGAATCCATGCTGGCACTCACTGAAGTCTTCTGGTGAAGTCTTTGTCTTCCCCGAAGAAGAATGGTGTTTTTGTTGATGAGCATATGGTGAATGCAGAACAAGTGGTCCTGTAAACTGATATGCAAGTTTTATATATGTGCAGAAAGCTATTAACAGAGCCATTTGTTACATTTGAATTGAGCAGTAGTAGCAAAAAGGAACGAGCAGTAGTAGCAAGAAGGAATTGACATTAGAGAGTGAGCCATTTGTTACATTTCGATTGAGCAGTAGTAGCAAAAAGGAAAGAGCAGTAATAGCAAGAAGGAATGAGCAATAACAGCAAGAAGGAATCAATGTTAGAGAGTGAACCATTCATCACGTTTTGATTGTGGTCACTTGGTTTGAGCAAGCAAGTTGGGAGTCCTATAATTGAGGATGCCCAGCATCACTCAAGTGACCATCTGAATGCTTGTCTAGAGGTGTGGGTTTATCATTGAGATACTGTCAAAAGATCTGAATCAATCACCATAATGCCGAAGTGATTATGATGGACCACAAAGTCAGATATAAAAGAAGAACTGAACCAGTCACCACAATGCCGAAGAGGTCATGATGGACCATAAATTTAGATATAAAAGAACTGAACTAGTCACCACAATGCTGAAGAGGTCATAATGGACTGCAAAGTCAGATATAAAAGAACTAAACTAGTCACCACAATGCTGAAGAGGTCATAGTGGACTGCAAAGTCAGATATAATAATGAAGCCATCATAATCGATGCAAATTCTGACATTGCCGCTCATTTCAAGGCACTTCAGGTGAACCCCATCCTCCACATGCCCTCACATCATATATATTCAGCCACTGCAAGAGATATAAGCATCCAAGGTAGACATGGCCCCCTCTTCTCATCTTTCTGAGCCTCATCTCTGAGTTTTCATTTTGATATCATGTATATATATATATGAGCTATATCACTACTCAAAAATTGATCAAAAGCATCTCTGTCTCTCTATCTTCATATTATATCTCAACTACCATCTGAAAGGATATCTCACACTATTCAGTCACTTATTACCGTCTAAGACAGTCTCGCCGAACTTGCATTTTTGGCGACTGAGACGGTCTAGCGGACTTGGGCTCAACCAGCATTTTGCCGAGGTTTTATACAGTTGGGCTCAGCATTTTAGCTAAGATAGCTTAAGATAGTTGGGCCCAATAGAATAAAATATATTGTTGAGGTCATTGGCGATCATCTAATATAAGTGGGCTGAGCAATATAAAAACTAATGTATGAGTTGTCAGCGAGCATCTCAAATGGTTGGGCTGAGCAAAGTAAAAAATAGTGTGAGGGCCATCAGCGAGTGTTTTAGATAGTTAGGCTGAGCAAAATGAAAAATAATATAGGGGTCATCAGCGAGTGTCTCTGACAGTTGGGCCGAGCAAAATGAAAAATAATATAGGGGTCATTGGTGAGTATCTCTGACAGTTGGGCCGAGCAAAATGAAAAATAGTATAGAGGTCATCGGCGAGTGTC